>JAWPHD010009184.1:0-106738 GCA_037043455.1 Cyrtodaria siliqua
TATATGTGCTGTATGCTGTAAGTTATACTGTCAGTTGTATATGTGCTTTACAATGTATGTTATGCTGTCAGTTTTATATCTTCTGTACGCTGTAAGTTATACTGTCAGTTGTATATGTGCTATACACGCTAAGTTATACTGTCAATTTTATATATACTGCACGCTGTAAGTTATACTGTCAGTTTTGTATGTGCAGTACGCATTGTATATATGCAGTACGCATGTAACGTATTATGTTAGTTTTAGAGTATGCGGTATCCTGTCAGTTTGGTCCGTACCGAACGGTTTAAGTTAATCTGTCAGTTGTATGTGTACTGAAGGCATATAAGGTAATACATACAGTTAATGTGTACTCTATATATGCAAGTTATACTGTCGTTTTATATGTTCAGTAGGTGGGGTGTAACTGTCAATCTTCTGGTGGCTATTGGTCACTACTGAATAAGTGTGCTTTACGACATCAATCTTCAACAAATAACTATGTTTAAATATAACGTACAAGCTAATATTCAATAATATTTATTTTCATAATAATATCACATGTATTATATAATCCATATTTAACATTAGGGTATTACAATTAATGTATATAAAACATATGTATAATAGCATGATGCTGATAATAAATAACAATCACATTACAAACAACATCTTCTTTAGCACGTCTGAATAGACGAATAGCACATTCTTAAATCACAACACACAATATAATATCTATTGCTACTGATATCATTAACAGTCTCTGTAAAACTCGCAGAAAGCGCTAGCCCACACTCCAACAGCCTTGTCATTGCTAGTACCTGGTGCTGATGACCTTGACCTCATTGGTGACGTCTGTTCACTGTCACTATCGTCTGACTCGAGTGCTATCGCGATGGAACTGGCCTTTTGCTGGACCTGAAGTTATTAAAATTTAAATAAACGAAGGAACAAGCAAATGAATAACAAATTATATGAAAATAATAACGAAGGAAATTCAGTAAATAAACGTAGTATGTGGAATAAGAGCATAATCAAATAATTCACAGCGAAAATCGCGGTAGCAACACTCTTGGTTCTTTGTTATTGATTTCAGAGTTTGTCTCAACGCAATCCTGCTTATACATAGTTGTGCTAGAAACTAAAACACCAACATCAATTCTATAACGCATATGAAAATATAAAAATATAAATAATGTGTAATTACCTGTTGCCATGTCTTGTTCCCATACTGCGTGTACATCTGACGTACACCCTCACTGACAGACAAGCGGAGAACAAGGTGGAGCTGTTGGGAGCGGGAACCTCCCATGGAACACATGAGCATCCTCTGGCTTATAGAAGTGTTTTGTTCATCTGAAAACAAGGACATACATACATGATTGTACGTTATAAATTCATGCTATATTATAAGATATATAGGATATTACAAACACGGTACTAATAAACAACCATATATATTAACAGGACGGTATTATTTGATTGCTAGAGTAAATATCATTTAGTTACAAAGCTACAATGTAATATGTAACATGCTTAAAAAGGGTAAGACTTTTCGTGGGAGTTTTGCGGGCCAACTTAACATTAACAAATAATGACTTTTCTATACTATTCGACCAAAACATACTGAATGAGACGAAACATGAACCATTGCTTTTCACGCAATTCATTTTGCGGAGTAACGTGTGCTTTTTTATTGTTTACGAGCGAGGGGCCACTACCATATTTTAATGACAGGATATATTATTATAAACAAGAAACAGATCACTGACCTACCGTTTGTTATTGATAATTTGCTTAATTTTGAAAATAACATTTTAAAACCCACATTCAAATATAAAAATTAAAAGCTCATTAGTTATTGGAAACTTACCTAGGAGAGACAGCTGTATTTGTGTATTGTCATGGGCAACTAACAGGTCACGGAGTCCTGATGCAGCAGTAGTAATATCCATGGTGATATATGCAGACGAAAACTAATGTTGTAGTATGTGATTCACAGAAGTGATTGATATGCTACTGATAATTTCAAGGTTATATACCGTTGAAAATAGACAATCAACATCACTAAATGGTTTGTCAGTTAATTAAAAGATAATAAGATGAACTGTTGTACTGATTAATAAAGAACATGCCTTAATTGATTTGTTTAAAAATACATCAAAGAAGATAAAAGGGATGCCTTTTTACTTGATTGGTGCTGATTGATTTTAATTACTGATTACTCACTGGGTTGGATAACCATTGATTGGAATAATAGGTCAACGTATTGTCCGTTATTAATAAGACGCAATTTATATGCAATTAATAGAATATGTGCAAACACCTTCAAACTTTAGTTTGCTAATTAATTATCTGTTAATAAGATGACCAGTATTTGGATTGATTTGTGTTAAGTACATTATTAGAAAGGATGAAAGGACATCAAAGGGTTAGACGAAATATATTGTCTTAATTAAATGATCGGATTACGAAGATTTATCACATTGGATTACCTCTATAGTTCTGAATTATTATTTCTTATTTATCGATATTTGAATTTTATTAATAAGCAAGACCAAACCATTTTTTAAGAAGGGAAATTCTAGTTTAATATCAAAACTCTCGAAACAAATAATATGGCTGTCACATGCTATATTTTGAATTAGTGTACAGATAAAAAAGATACATAAAGCACGTTTTCATAATATGTCTGTAATGGTTAAAAAAATGGTTTCTTTAATTTTCCTTATACGTGTATTAAGTGTTATCTTAGTTTATTAGATCAGTTGTCATGAAAATGCTGTGCATTTGGATTTATTGTACACCTATTGTAAATGTACAGAAAACAAAAGTATTTATTGCTATATATAACAACTATGTAAATTGATAACTTTCTGCGTTTTTAAAGGTTTTAAACGCCGAGTAAGGCCCGAAGATCTCTAAGTCATTGTGTAATTCACTATGTGTTTGATTATGCTTGTAATTTATATATTTGACTCAGCTACTATAATGCATTGATTAACGTGATATTGAGTAACAGGTCAAGGTAACAGTAAACAAGATCTTGAAAATTGTTTCAGGAAAATATAACATGTTCATCAGTTGGCTATAGTCATACGAACGTGTCAGTTTCATGAGTGCTGTTTGCATGTTATTTCTACTGTCAATTTCAAATAAGCTGTACCCTTTAAGATATAATATAACTTTTAAGTGTGCTGTACACGGTACACTAAACTGTCTTTTTTATATGTGCTGTACGCTGTAAGTTATAATGTCAATTTTATATGTGCTGTGCACTCTAAGTTAAATTGTCAGTTGTATATGTGCTGAATACTGTAATTTACGCTGTCAGTTTTATATGTGCTGAACACTGCAAGTTATACAGTCAGTTGTATATGTACTGTCAATTTATTATGAGATATGCTCCGTTAGTTATACTGTCAGTCTTATATGTGGTGTACACTTTAAAAAAAGTATGACAATGGACTGTTGTAAGTTGTACTGTCAGTTTTTTGTGTGCTGTACACTGTAAGTTGTGCTGTCAGTTTTATATGTTCTGAACGCTGTACGTTATAATGTAATTTTATATGTGATGTATGGTGTAAGTTATACTGTCAGTTGTATATGTGCTTTACAATGTATGTTATGCTGTCAGTTTTATATGTGCTGTACGCTGTAAGTTATACTGTCTGTTGTATATGTGCTATACACGCTAAGTTATACTGTCAATTGTATATGTACTGTACGCTGTAAGTTATTCTGTCAGCTTTATATGTGCAGTACGCATTGTATATGTGCAGTACGCATGTAACGTATTATGTTAGTTTTAGAGTATGCGGTATCCTGTCAGTTTGGTGCGTACCGAACAGTTTAAGTTATATTGTCAGTTGTATATGTGATTTAGAATGTATGTTATACTTTCAATTTTATATGTGCTGTATGCTGTAAGTTATACTGTCAGTTGTATATGTGCTTTACAATGTATGTTATGCTGTCAGTTTTATATGTGCTGTACGCTGTAAGTTATACTGTCAGTTGTATATGTGCTATACATGCTAAGTTATACTGTCAATTGTATATGTACTGTACGCTGTAAGTTATACTGTCAGCTTTATATGTGCAGTACGCATTGTATATGTGCAGTACGCATGTAACGTATTATGTTAGTTTTAGAGTATGCGGTATCCTGTCAGTTTGGTGCGTACCGAACAGTTTAAGTTATATTGTCAGTTGTATATGTGATTTAGAATGTATGTTATACTTTCAATTTTATATGTGCTGTATGCTGTAAGTTATACTGTCAGTTGTATATGTGCTTTACAATGTATGTTATGCTGTCAGTTTTATATCTTCTGTACGCTGTAAGTTATACTGTCAGTTGTATATGTGCTATACACGCTAAGTTATACTGTCAATTTTATATATACTGCACGCTGTAAGTTATACTGTCAGTTTTGTATGTGCAGTACGCATTGTATATATGCAGTACGCATGTAACGTATTATGTTAGTTTTAGAGTATGCGGTATCCTGTCAGTTTGGTCCGTACCGAACGGTTTAAGTTAATCTGTCAGTTGTATGTGTACTGAAGGCATATAAGGTAATACATACAGTTAATGTGTACTCTATATATGTAAGTTATACTGTCGTTTTATATGTTCAGTAGGTGGGGTGTAACTGTCAATCTTCTGGTGGCTATTGGTCACTACTGAATAAGTGTGCTTTACGACATCAATCTTCAACAAATAACTATGTTTAAATATGGAACTGGCCTTTTGCTGGACCTGAAGTTATTAAAATTTGAATAAACGAAGGAACAAGCAAATGAATAACAAATTATATGAAAATAATAACGAAGGAAATTCAGTAAATAAACGTAGTATGTGGAATAAGAGCATAATCAAATAATTCACAGCGAAAATCGCGGTAGCAACACTCTTGGTTCTTTGTTATTGATTTCAGAGTTTGTCTCAACGCAATCCTGCTTATACATAGTTGTGCTAGAAACTAAAACACCAACATCAATTCTATAACGCATATGAAAATATAAAAATATAAATAATGTGTAATTACCTGTTGCCATGTCTTGTTCCCATACTGCGTGTACATCTGACGTACACCCTCACTGACAGACAAGCGGAGAACAAGGTGGAGCTGTTGGGAGCGGGAACCTCCCATGGAACACATGAGCATCCTCTGGCTTATAGAAGTGTTTTGTTCATCTGAAAACAAGGACATACATACATGATTGTACTTTATAAATTCATGCTATATTATAAGATATATAGGATATTACAAACACGGTACTAATAAACAACCATATATATTAACAGGACGGTATTATTTGATTGCTAGAGTAAATATCATTTAGTTACAAAGCTACGATGTAATATGTAACATGCTTAAAAAGGGTAAGACTTTTCGTGGGAGTTTTGCGGGCCAACTTAACATTAACAAATAATGACTTTTCTATACTATTCGACCAAAACATACTGAATGAGACGAAACATGAACCATTGCTTTTCACGCAATTCATTTTGCGGAGTAACGTGTGCTTTTTTATTGTTTACGAGCGAGGGGCCACTACCATATTTTAATGACAGGATATATTATTATAAACAAGAAACAGATCACTGACCTACCGTTTGTTATTGATAATTTGCTTAATTTTGAAAATAACATTTTAAAACCCACATTCAAATATAACAATTAAAAGCTCATTAGTTATTGGAAACTTACCTAGGAGAGACAGCTGTATTTGTGTATTGTCATGGGCAACTAACAGGTCACGGAGTCCTGATGCAGCAGTAGTAATATCCATGGTGATATATGCAGACGAAAACTAATGTTGTAGTATGTGATTCACAGAAGTGATTGATATGCTACTGATAATTTCAAGGTTATATACCGTTGAAAATAGACAATCAACATCACTAAATGGTTTGTCAATTAATTAAAAGATAATAAGATGAACTGTTGTACTGATTAATAAAGAACATGCCTTAATTGATTTGTTTAAAAATACATCAAAGAAGATAAAAGGGATGCCTTTTTACTTGATTGGTGCTGATTGATTTTAATTACTGATTACTCACTGGGTTGGATAACCATTGATTGGAATAATAGGTCAACGTATTGTCCGTTATTAATAAGACGCAATTTATATGCAATTAATAGAATATGTGCAAACACCTTCAAACTTTAGTTTGCTAATTAATTATCTGTTAATAAGATGACCAGTATTTGGATTGATTTGTGTTAAGTACATTATTAGAAAGGATGAAAGGACATCAAAGGGTTAGACGAAATATATTGTCTTAATTAAATGATCGGATTACGAAGATTTATCACATTGGATTACCTCTATAGTTCTGAATTATTATTTCTTATTTATCGGTATTTGAATTTTATTAATAAGCAAGACCAAACCATTTTTTAAGAAGGGAAATTCTAGTTTAATATCAAAACTCTCGAAACAAATAATATGGCTGTCACATGCTATATTTTAAATTAGTGTACAGATAAAAAAGATACATAAAGCACGTTTTCATAATATGTCTGTAATGGTTAAAAAAATGGTTTCTTTAATTTTCCTTATACGTGTATTAAGTGTTATCTTAGTTTATTAGATCAGTTGTCATGAAAATGCTGTGCATTTGGATTTATTGTACACCTATTGTAAATGTACAAAAAACAAAAGTATTTATTGCTATATATAACAACTATGTAAATTGATAACTTTCTGCGTTTTTGAAGGTTTTAAACGCCGAGTAAGGCCCGAAGATCTCTAAGTCATTGTGTAATTCACTATGTGTTTGATTATGCTTGCAATTTATATATGTGACTCAGCTACTATAATGCATTGATTAACGTGATATTGAGTAACAGGTCAAGGTAACAGTAAACAAGATCTTGAAAATTGTTTCAGGAAAATATAACATGTTCATCAGTTGGCTATAGTCATACGAACGTGTCAGTTTCATGAGTGCTGTTTGCATGTTATTTCTACTGTCAATTTCAAATAAGCTGTACCCTTTAAGATATAATATAACTTTTAAGTGTGCTGTACACGGTACACTAAACTGTTTTTTTTATATGTGCTGTACGCTGTAAGTTATAATGTCAATTTTATATGTGCTCTGCACTGTAAGTTAAATTGTCAGTTGTATATGTGCTGAATACTGTAATTTACGCTGTCAGTTTTATATGTGCTGAACACTGCAAGTTATACAGTCAGTTGTATATGTACTGTCAATTTAATATGAGATATGCTCCGTTAGTTATACTGTCAGTCTTATATGTGGTGTACACTTTAAAAAAAGTATGACAATGGACTGTTGTAAGTTGTACTGTCAGTTTTTTGTGTGCTGTACACTGTAAGTTGTGCTGTCAGTTTTATATGTTCTGAACGCTGTACGTTATAATGTAATTTTATATGTGATGTATGGTGTAAGTTATACTGTCAGTTGTATATGTGCTTTACAATGTATGTTATGCTGTCAGTTTTATATGTGCTGTACGCTGTAAGTTATACTGTCAGTTGTATATGTGCTATACACGCTAAGTTATACTGTCAATTGTATATGTACTGTACGCTGTAAGTTATACTGTCAGCTTTATATGTGCAGTACGCATTGTATATGTGCAGTACGCATGTAAGGTTTTATGTTAGTTTTAGAGTATGCGGTATCCTGTCAGTTTGGTGCGTACCGAACAGTTTAAGTTATATTGTCAGTTGTATATGTGATTTAGAATGTATGTTATACTTTCAATTTTATATGTGCTGTATGCTGTAAGTTATACTGTCAGTTGTATATGTGCTTTACAATGTATGTTATGCTGTCAGTTTTATATGTGCTGTACGCTGTAAGTTATACTGTCAGTTGTATATGTGCTATACACGCTAAGTTATACTGTCAATTGTATATGTACTGTACGCTGTAAGTTATACTGTCAGCTTTATATATGCAGTACGCATTGTATATGTGCAGTACGCATGTAACGTATTATGTTAGTTTTAGAGTATGCGGTATCCTGTCAGTTTGGTGCGTACCGAACAGTTTAAGTTATATTGTCAGTTGTATATGTGATTTAGAATGTATGTTATACTTTCAATTTTATATGTGCTGTATGCTGTAAGTTATACTGTCAGTTGTATATGTGCTTTACAATGTATGTTATGCTGTCAGTTTTATATCTTCTGTACGCTGTAAGTTATACTGTCAGTTGTATATGTGCTATACACGCTAAGTTATACTGTCAATTTTATATATACTGCACGCTGTAAGTTATACTGTCAGTTTTGTATGTGCAGTACGCATTGTATATATGCAGTACGCATGTAACGTATTATGTTAGTTTTAGAGTATGCGGTATCCTGTCAGTTTGGTCCGTACCGAACGGTTTAAGTTAATCTGTCAGTTGTATGTGTACTGAAGGCATATAAGGTAATACATACAGTTAATGTGTACTCTATATATGTAAGTTATACTGTCGTTTTATATGTTCAGTAGGTGGGGTGTAACTGTCAATCTTCTGGTGGCTATTGGTCACTACTGAATAAGTGTGCTTTACGACATCAATCTTCAACAAATAACTATTTTTAAATATAACGTACAAGCTAATATTCAATAATATTTATTTTTATAATAATATCACATGTATTATATAACCCATATTTAACATTAGGGTATTACAATTAATGTATATAAAACATATGTATAATAGCATGATGCTGATAATAAATAACAATCACATTACAAACAACATCTTCTTTAGCTCGTCTGAATAGTCGAATAGCACATTCTTAAATCACAACACACAATATAATATCTATTGCTACTGATATCATTAACAGTCTCTGTAAAACTCGCAGAAAGCGCTAGCCCACACTCCAACAGCCTTGTCATTGCTGGTACCTGGTGCTGATGACCTTGACCTCATTGGTGACGTCTGTTCACTGTCACTATCGTCTGACTCGAGTGCTATCGCGATGGAACTGGCCTTTTGCTGGACCTGAAGTTATTAAAATTTGAATAAACGAAGGAACAAGCAAATGAATAACAAATTATATGAAAATAATAACGAAGGAAATTCAGTAAATAAACGTAGTATGTGGAATAAGAGCATAATCAAATAATTCACAGCGAAAATCGCGGTAGCAACACTCTTGGTTCTTTGTTATTGATTTCAGAGTTTGTCTCAACGCAATCCTGCTTATACATAGTTGTGCTAGAAACTAAAACACCAACATCAATTCTATAACGCATATGAAAATATAAAAATATAAATAATGTGTAATTACCTGTTGCCATGTCTTGTTCCCGTACTGCGTGTACATCTGACGTACACCCTCACTGACAGACAAGCGGAGAACAAGGTGGAGCTGTTGGGAGCGGGAACCTCCCATGGAACACATGAGCATCCTCTGGCTTATAGAAGTGTTTTGTTCATCTGAAAACAAGGACATACATACATGATTGTACTTTATAAATTCATGCTATATTATAAGATATATAGGATATTACAAACACGGTACTAATAAACAACCATATATATTAACAGGACGGTATTATTTGATTGCTAGAGTAAATATCATTTAGTTACAAAGCTACGATGTAATATGTAACATGCTTAAAAAGGGTAAGACTTTTCGTGGGAGTTTTGCGGGCCAACTTAACATTAACAAATAATGACTTTTCTATACTATTCGACCAAAACATACTGAATGAGACGAAACATGAACCATTGCTTTTCACGCAATTCATTTTGCGGAGTAACGTGTGCTTTTTTATTGTTTACGAGCGAGGGGCCACTACCATATTTTAATGACAGGATATATTATTATAAACAAGAAACAGATCACTGACCTACCGTTTGTTATTGATAATTTGCTTAATTTTGAAAATAACATTTTAAAACCCACATTCAAATATAACAATTAAAAGCTCATTAGTTATTGGAAACTTACCTAGGAGAGACAGCTGTATTTGTGTATTGTCATGGGCAACTAACAGGTCACGGAGTCCTGATGCAGCAGTAGTAATATCCATGGTGATATATGCAGACGAAAACTAATGTTGTAGTATGTGATTCACAGAAGTGATTGATATGCTACTGATAATTTCAAGGTTATATACCGTTGAAAATAGACAATCAACATCACTAAATGGTTTGTCAATTAATTAAAAGATAATAAGATGAACTGTTGTACTGATTAATAAAGAACATGCCTTAATTGATTTGTTTAAAAATACATCAAAGAAGATAAAAGGGATGCCTTTTTACTTGATTGGTGCTGATTGATTTTAATTACTGATTACTCACTGGGTTGGATAACCATTGATTGGAATAATAGGTCAACGTATTGTCCGTTATTAATAAGACGCAATTTATATGCAATTAATAGAATATGTGCAAACACCTTCAAACTTTAGTTTGCTAATTAATTATCTGTTAATATGATGACCAGTATTTGGATTGATTTGTGTTAAGTACATTATTAGAAAGGATGAAAGGACACCAAAGGGTTAGACGAAATATATTGTCTTAATTAAATGATCGGATTACGAAGATTTATCACATTGGATTACCTCTATAGTTCTGAATTATTATTTCTTATTTATCGGTATTTGAATTTTATTAATAAGCAAGACCAAACCATTTTTTAAGAAGGGAAATTCTAGTTTAATATCAAAACTCTCGAAACAAATAATATGGCTGTCACATGCTATATTTTAAATTAGTGTACAGATAAAAAAGATACATAAAGCACGTTTTCATAATATGTCTGTAATGGTTAAAAAAATGGTTTCTTTAATTTTCCTTATACGTGTATTAAGTGTTATCTTAGTTTATTAGATCAGTTGTCATGAAAATGCTGTGCATTTGGATTTATTGTACACCTATTGTAAATGTACAGAAAACAAAAGTATTTATTGCTATATATAACAACTATGTAAATTGATAACTTTCTGCGTTTTTAAAGGTTTTAAACGCCGAGTAAGGCCCGAAGATCTCTAAGTCATTGTGTAATTCACTATGAGTTTGATTATGCTTGTAATTTATATATTTGACTCAGCTACTATAATGCATTGATTAACGTGATATTGAGTAACAGGTCAAGGTAACAGTAAACAAGATCTTGGAAATTGTTTCAGGAAAATATAACATGTTCATCAGTTGGCTATATTCATACGAACGTGTCAGTTTCATGAGTGCTGTTTGCATGTTATTTCTACTGTCAATTTCAAATAAGCTGTACCCTTTAAGATATAATATAACTTTTAAGTGTGCTGTACACGGTACACTAAACTGTCTTTTTTATATGTGCTGTACGCTGTAAGTTATAATGTCAATTTTATATGTGCTGTGCACTCTAAGTTAAATTGTCAGTTGTATATGTGCTGAATACTGTAATTTACGCTGTCAGTTTTATATGTGCTGAACACTGCAAGTTATACAGTCAGTTGTATATGTACTGTCAATTTAATATGAGATATACTCCGTTAGTTATACTGTCAGTCTTATATGTGGTGTACACTTTAAAAAAAGTATGACAATGGACTGTTGTAAGTTGTGCTGTCAGTTTTATATGTTCTGAACGCTGTACGTTATAATGTAATTTTATATGTGATGTATGGTGTAAGTTATACTGTCAGTTGTATATGTGCTTTACAATGTATGTTATGCTGTCAGTTTTATATCTGCTGTACGCTGTAAGTTATACTGTCAGTTGTATATGTGCTATACACGCTAAGTTATACTGTCAATTTTATATATACAGCACGCTGTAAGTTATACTGTCAGTTTTGTATGTGCAGTACGCAATGTATATATGCAGTACGCATATAACGTATTATGTTAGTTTTAGAGTATGCGGTATCCTGTCAGTTTGGTCCGTACCGAACGGTTTAAGTTAATCTGTCAGTTGTATGTGTACTGAAGGCATATAAGGTAATACATACAGTTAATGTGTACTCTATATATGTAAGTTATACTGTCGTTTTATATGTTCAGTAGGTGGGGTGTAACTGTCAATCTTCTGGTGGCTATTGGTCACTACTGAATAAGTGTGCTTTACGACATCAATCTTCAACAAATAACTATGTTTAAATATAACGTACAAGCGAATATTCAATAATATTTATTTTCATAATAATATCACATGTATTATATAACCCATATTTAACATTAGGGTATTACAATTAATGTATATAACACATATGTATAATAGCATGATGCTGATAATAAATAACAATCACATTACAAACAACATCTTCTTTAGCACGTCTGAATAGTCGAATAGCACATTCTTAAATCACAACACACAATATAATATCTATTGCTACTGATATCATTAACAGTCTCTGTAAAACTCGCAGAAAGCGCTAGTTTGCATGTGTGCTGTTTGCATGTTATTTCTACTGTCAATTTCAAATAAGCTGTACCCTTTAAGATATAATATAACTTTTAAGTGTGCTGTACACGGTACACTAAACTGTCTTTTTTATATGTGCTGTACGCTGTAAGTTATAATGTCAATTTTATATGTGCTGTGCACTCTAAGTTAAATTGTCAGTTGTATATGTGCTGAATACTGTAATTTACGCTGTCAGTTTTATATGTGCTGAACACTGCAAGTTATACAGTCAGTTGTATATGTACTGTCAATTTAATATGAGATATACTCCGTTAGTTATACTGTCAGTCTTATATGTGGTGTACACTTTAAAAAAAGTATGACAATGGACTGTTGTAAGTTGTACTGTAAGTTTTTTGTGTGCTGTACACTGTAAGTTGTGCTGTCAGTTTTATATGTTCTGAACGCTGTACGTTATAATGTAATTTTATATGTGATGTATGGTGTAAGTTATACTGTCAGTTGTATATGTGCTTTACAATGTATGTTATGCTGTCAGTTTTATATCTGCTGTACGCTGTAAGTTATACTGTCAGTTGTATATGTGCTATACACGCTAAGTTATACTGTCAATTTTATATATACAGCACGCTGTAAGTTATACTGTCAGTTTTGTATGTGCAGTACGCAATGTATATATGCAGTACGCATATAACGTATTATGTTAGTTTTAGAGTATGCGGTATACTGTCAGTTTGGTCCGTACCGAACGGTTTAAGTTAATCTGTCAGTTGTATGTGTACTGAAGGCATATAAGGTAATACATACAGTTAATGTGTACTCTATATATGTAAGTTATACTGTCGTTTTATATGTTCAGTAGGTGGGGTGTAACTGTCAATCTTCTGGTGGCTATTGGTCACTACTGAATAAGTGTGCTTTACGACATCAATCTTCAACAAATAACTATGTTTAAATATAACGTACAAGCGAATATTCAATAATATTTATTTTCATAATAATATCACATGTATTATATAACCCATATTTAACATTAGGGTATTACAATTAATGTATATAACACATATGTATAATAGCATGATGCTGATAATAAATAACAATCACATTACAAACAACATCTTCTTTAGCACGTCTGAATAGTCGAATAGCACATTCTTAAATCACAACACACAATATAATATCTATTGCTACTGATATCATTAAGAGTCTCTGTAAAACTCGCAGAAAGCGCTAGCCCACACTCCAACAGCCTTGTCATTGCTGGTACCTGGTGCTGATGACCTTGACCTCATTGGTGACGTCTGTTCACTGTCACTATCGTCTGACTCGAGTGCTATCGCGATGGAACTGGCCTTTTGCTGGACCTGAAGTTATTAAAATTTGAATAAACGAAGGAACAAGCAAATGAATAACAAATTATATGAAAATAATAACGAAGGAAATTCAGTAAATAAACGTAGTATGTGGAATAAGAGCATAATCAAATAATTCACAGCGAAAATCGCGGTAGCAACACTCTTGGTTCTTTGTTATTGATTTCAGAGTTTGTCTCAACGCAATCCTGCTTATACATAGTTGTGCTAGAAACTAAAACACCAACATCAATTCTATAACGCATATGAAAATATAAAAATATAAATAATGTGTAATTACCTGTTGCCATGTCTTGTTCCCATACTGCGTGTACATCTGACGTACACCCTCACTGACAGACAAGCGGAGAACAATGTGGAGCTGTTGGGAGCGGGAACCTCCCATGGAACACATGAGCATCCTCTGGCTTATAGAAGTGTTTTGTTCATCTGAAAACAAGGACATACATACATGATTGTACTTTATAAATTCATGCTATATTATAAGATATATAGGATATTACAAACACGGTACTAATAAACAACCATATATATTAACAGGACGGTATTATTTGATTGCTAGAGTAAATATCATTTAGTTACAAAGCTACGATGTAATATGTAACATGCTTAAAAAGGGTAAGACTTTTCGTGGGAGTTTTGCGGGCCAACTTAACATTAACAAATAATGACTTTTCTATACTATTCGACCAAAACATACTGAATGAGACGAAACATGAACCATTGCTTTTCACGCAATTCATTTTGCGGAGTAACGTGTGCTTTTTTATTGTTTACGAGCGAGGGGCCACTACCATATTTTAATGACAGGATATATTATTATAAACAAGAAACAGATCACTGACCTACCGTTTGTTATTGATAATTTGCTTAATTTTGAAAATAACATTTTAAAACCCACATTCAAATATAAAAATTAAAAGCTCATTAGTTATTGGAAACTTACCTAGGAGAGACAGCTGTATTTGTGTATTGTCATGGGCAACTAACAGGTCACGGAGGCCTGATGCAGCAGTAGTAATATCCATGGTGATATATGCAGACGAAAACTAATGTTGTAGTATGTGATTCACAGAAGTGATTGATATGCTACTGATAATTTCAAGGTTATATACCGTTGAAAATAGACAATCAACATCACTAAATGGTTTGTCAATTAATTAAAAGATAATAAGATGAACTGTTGTACTGATTAATAAAGAACATGCCTTAATTGATTTGTTTAAAAATACATCAAAGAAGATAAAAGGGATGCCTTTTTACTTGATTGGTGCTGATTGATTTTAATTACTGATTACTCACTGGGTTGGATAACCATTGATTGGAATAATAGGTCAACGTATTGTCCGTTATTAATAAGACGCAATTTATATGCAATTAATAGAATATGTGCAAACACCTTCAAACTTTAGTTTGCTAATTAATTATCTGTTAATATGATGACCAGTATTTGGATTGATTTGTGTTAAGTACATTATTAGAAAGGATGAAAGGACATCAAAGGGTTAGACGAAATATATTGTCTTAATTAAATGATCGGATTACGAAGATTTATCACATTGGATTACCTCTATAGTTCTGAATTATTATTTCTTATTTATCGGTATTTGAATTTTATTAATAAGCAAGACCAAACCATTTTTTAAGAAGGGAAATTCTAGTTTAATATCAAAACTCTCGAAACAAATAATATGGCTGTCACATGCTATATTTTAAATTAGTGTACAGATAAAAAAGATACATAAAGCACGTTTTCATAATATGTCTGTAATGGTTAAAAAAATGGTTTCTTTAATTTTCCTTATACGTGTATTAAGTGTTATCTTAGTTTATTAGATCAGTTGTCATGAAAATGCTGTGCATTTGGATTTATTGTACACCTATTGTAAATGTACAGAAAACAAAAGTATTTATTGCTATATATAACAACTATGTAAATTGATAACTTTCTGCGTTTTTAAAGGTTTTAAACGCCGAGTAAGGCCCGAAGATCTCTAAGTCATTGTGTAATTCACTATGTGTTTGATTATGCTTGTAATTTATATATGTGACTCAGCTACTATAATGCATTGATTAACGTGATATTGAGTAACAGGTCAAGGTAACAGTAAACAAGATCTTGAAAATTGTTTCAGGAAAATATAACATGTTCATCAGTTGGCTATAGTCATACGAACGTGTCAGTTTCATGAGTGCTGTTTGCATGTTATTTCTACTGTCAATTTCAAATAAGCTGTACCCTTTAAGATATAATATAACTTTTAAGTGTGCTGTACACGGTACACTAAACTGTCTTTTTTATATGTGCTGTACGCTGTAAGTTATAATGTCAATTTTATATGTGCTGTGCACTGTAAGTTAAATTGTCAGTTGTATATGTGCTGAATACTGTAATTTACGCTGTCAGTTTTATATGTGCTGAACACTGCAAGTTATACAGTCAGTTGTATATGTACTGTCAATTTATTATGAGATATGCTCCGTTAGTTATACTGTCAGTCTTATATGTGGTGTACACTTTAAAAAAAGTATGACAATGGACTGTTGTAAGTTGTACTGTCAGTTTTTTGTGTGCTGTACACTGTAAGTTGTGCTGTCAGTTTTATATGTTCTGAACGCTGTACGTTATAATGTAATTTTATATGTGATGTATGGTGTAAGTTATACTGTCAGTGGTATATGTGCTTTACAATGTATGTTATGCTGTCAGTTTTATATGTGCTGTACGCTGTAAGTTATACTGTCAGTTGTATATGTGCTATACACGCTAAGTTATACTGTCAATTGTATATGTACTGTACGCTGTAAGTTATACTGTCAGCTTTATATGTGCAGTACGCATTGTATATGTGCAGTACGCATGTAACGTATTATGTTAGTTTTAGAGTATGCGGTATCCTGTCAGTTTGGTGCGTACCGAACAGTTTAAGTTATATTGTCAGTTGTATATGTGATTTAGAATGTATGTTATACTTTCAATTTTATATGTGCTGTATGCTGTAAGTTATACTGTCAGTTGTATATGTGCTTTACAATGTATGTTATGCTGTCAGTTTTATATGTGCTGTACGCTGTAAGTTATACTGTCAGTTGTATATGTGCTATACACGCTAAGTTATACTGTCAATTGTATATGTACTGTACGCTGTAAGTTATACTGTCAGCTTTATATGTGCAGTACGCATTGTATATGTGCAGTACGCATGAAACGTATTATGTTAGTTTTAGAGTATGCGGTATCCTGTCAGTTTGGTGCGTACCGAACAGTTTAAGTTATATTGTCAGTTGTATATGTGATTTAGAATGTATGTTATACTTTCAATTTTATATGTGCTGTATGCTGTAAGTTATACTGTCAGTTGTATATGTGCTTTACAATGTATGTTATGCTGTCAGTTTTATATCTTCTGTACGCTGTAAGTTATACTGTCAGTTGTATATGTGCTATACACGCTAAGTTATACTGTCAATTTTATATATACTGCACGCTGTAAGTTATACTGTCAGTTTTGTATGTGCAGTACGCATTGTATATATGCAGTACGCATGTAACGTATTATGTTAGTTTTAGAGTATGCGGTATCCTGTCAGTTTGGTCCGTACCGAACGGTTTAAGTTAATCTGTCAGTTGTATGTGTACTGAAGGCATATAAGGTAATACATACAGTTAATGTGTACTCTATATATGTAAGTTATACTGTCGTTTTATATGTTCAGTAGGTGGGGTGTAACTGTCAATCTTCTGGTGGCTATTGGTCACTACTGAATAAGTGTGCTTTACGACATCAATCTTCAACACATAACTATGTTTAAATATAACGTACAAGCTAATATTCAATAATATTTATTTTCATAATAATATCACATGTATTATATAACCCATATTTAACATTAGGGTATTACAATTAATGTATATAAAACATATGTATAATAGCATGATGCTGATAATAAATAACAATCACATTACAAACAACATCTTCTTTAGCACGTCTGAATAGTCGAATAGCACATTCTTAAATCACAACACACAATATAATATCTATTGCTACTGATATCATTAAGAGTCTCTGTAAAACTCGCAGAAAGCGCTAGCCCACACTCCAACAGCCTTGTCATTGCTGGTACCTGGTGCTGATGACCTTGACCTCATTGGTGACGTCTGTTCACTGTCACTATCGTCTGACTCGAGTGCTATCGCGATGGAACTGGCCTTTTGCTGGACCTGAAGTTATTAAAATTTGAATAAACGAAGGAACAAGCAAATGAATAACAAATTATATGAAAATAATAACGAAGGAAATTCAGTAAATAAACGTAGTATGTGGAATAAGAGCATAATCAAATAATTCACAGCGAAAATCGCGGTAGCAACACTCTTGGTTCTTTGTTATTGATTTCAGAGTTTGTCTCAACGCAATCCTGCTTATACATAGTTGTGCTAGAACTAAAACACCAACATCAATTCTATAACGCATATGAAAATATAAAAATATAAATAATGTGTAATTACCTGTTGCCATGTCTTGTTCCCGTACTGCGTGTACATCTGACGTACACCCTCACTGACAGACAAGCGGAGAACAAGGTGGAGCTGTTGGGAGCGGGAACCTCCCATGGAACACATGAGCATCCTCTGGCTTATAGAAGTGTTTTGTTCATCTGAAAACAAGGACATACATACATGATTGTACTTTATAAATTCATGCTATATTATAAGATATATAGGATATTACAAACACGGTACTAATAAACAACCATATATATTAACAGGACGGTATTATTTGATTGCTAGAGTAAATATCATTTAGTTACAAAGCTACGATGTAATATGTAACATGCTTAAAAAGGGTAAGACTTTTCGTGGGAGTTTTGCGGGCCAACTTAACATTAACAAATAATGACTTTTCTATACTATTCGACCAAAACATACTGAATGAGACGAAACATGAACCATTGCTTTTCACGCAATTCATTTTGCGGAGTAACGTGTGCTTTTTTATTGTTTACGAGCGAGGGGCCACTACCATATTTTAATGACAGGATATATTATTATAAACAAGAAACAGATCACTGACCTACCGTTTGTTATTGATAATTTGCTTAATTTTGAAAATAACATTTTAAAACCCACATTCAAATATAAAAATTAAAAGCTCATTAGTTATTGGAAACTTACCTAGGAGAGACAGCTGTATTTGTGTATTGTCATGGGCAACTAACAGGTCACGGAGTCCTGATGCAGCAGTAGTAATATCCATGGTGATATATGCAGACAAAAACTAATGTTGTAGTATGTGATTCACAGAAGTGATTGATATGCTACTGATAATTTCAAGGTTATATACCGTTGAAAATAGACAATCAACATCACTAAATGGTTTGTCAATTAATTAAAAGATAATAAGATGAACTGTTGTACTGATTAATAAAGAACATGCCTTAATTGATTTGTTTAAAAATACATCAAAGAAGATAAAAGGGATGCCTTTTTACTTGATTGGTGCTGATTGATTTTAATTACTGATTACTCACTGGGTTGGATAACCATTGATTGGAATAATAGGTCAACGTATTGTCCGTTATTAATAAGACGCAATTTATATGCAATTAATAGAATATGTGCAAACACCTTCAAACTTTAGTTTGCTAATTAATTATCTGTTAATAAGATGACCAGTATTTGGATTGATTTGTGTTAAGTACATTATTAGAAAGGATGAAAGGACATCAAAGGGTTAGACGAAATATATTGTCTTAATTAAATGATCGGATTACGAAGATTTATCACATTGGATTACCTCTATAGTTCTGAATTATTATTTCTTATTTATCGGTATTTGAATTTTATTAATAAGCAAGACCAAACCATTTTTTAAGAAGGGAAATTCTAGTTTAATATCAAAACTCTCGAAACAAATAATATGGCTGTCACATGCTATATTTTAAATTAGTGTACAGATAAAAAAGATACATAAAGCACTTTTTCATAATATGTCTGTAATGGTTAAAAAAATGGTTTCTTTAATTTTCCTTATACGTGTATTAAGTGTTATCTTAGTTTATTAGATCAGTTGTCATGAAAATGCTGTGCATTTGGATTTATTGTACACCTATTGTAAATGTACAGAAAACAAAAGTATTTATTGCTATATATAACAACTATGTAAATTGATAACTTTCTGCGTTTTTAAAGGTTTTAAACGCCGAGTAAGGCCCGAAGATCTCTAAGTCATTGTGTAATTCACTATGAGTTTGATTATGCTTGTAATTTATATATTTGACTCAGCTACTATAATGCATTGATTAACGTGATATTGAGTAACAGGTCAAGGTAACAGTAAACAAGATCTTGGAAATTGTTTCAGGAAAATATAACATGTTCATCAGTTGGCTATATTCATACGAACGTGTCAGTTTCATGAGTGCTGTTTGCATGTTATTTCTACTGTCAATTTCAAATAAGCTGTACCCTTTAAGATATAATATAACTTTTAAGTGTGCTGTACACGGTACACTAAACTGTCTTTTTTATATGTGCTGTACGCTGTAAGTTATAATGTCAATTTTATATGTGCTGTGCACTCTAAGTTAAATTGTCAGTTGTATATGTGCTGAATACTGTAATTTACGCTGTCAGTTTTATATGTGCTGAACACTGCAAGTTATACAGTCAGTTGTATATGTACTGTCAATTTAATATGAGATATACTCCGTTAGTTATACTGTCAGTCTTATATGTGGTGTACACTTTAAAAAAAGTATGACAATGGACTGTTGTAAGTTGTACTGTCAGTTTTTTGTGTGCTGTACACTGTAAGTTGTGCTGTCAGTTTTATATGTTCTGAACGCTGTACGTTATAATGTAATTTTATATGTGATGTATGGTGTAAGTTATACTGTCAGTTGTATATGTGCTTTACAATGTATGTTATGCTGTCAGTTTTATATCTGCTGTACGCTGTAAGTTATACTGTCAGTTGTATATGTGCTATACACGCTAAGTTATACTGTCAATTTTATATATACAGCACGCTGTAAGTTATACTGTCAGTTTTGTATGTGCAGTACGCAATGTATATATGCAGTACGCATATAACGTATTATGTTAGTTTTAGAGTGTGCGGTATACTGTCAGTTTGGTCCGTACCGAACGGTTTAAGTTAATCTGTCAGTTGTATGTGTACTGAAGGCATATAAGGTAATACATACAGTTAATGTGTACTCTATATATGTAAGTTATACTGTCGTTTTATATATTCAGTAGGTGGGGTGTAACTGTCAATCTTCTGGTGGCTATTGGTCACTACTGAATAAGTGTGCTTTACGACATCAATCTTCAACAAATAACTATGTTTAAATATAACGTACAAGCGAATATTCAATAATATTTATTTTCATAATAATATCACATGTATTATATAACCCATATTTAACATTAGGGTATTACAATTAATGTATATAACACATATGTATAATAGCATGATGCTGATAATAAATAACAATCACATTACAAACAACATCTTCTTTAGCACGTCTGAATAGTCGAATAGCACATTCTTAAATCACAACACACAATATAATATCTATTGCTACTGATATCATTAAGAGTCTCTGTAAAACTCGCAGAAAGCGCTAGCCCACACTCCAACAGCCTTGTCATTGCTGGTACCTGGTGCTGATGACCTTGACCTCATTGGTGACGTCTGTTCACTGTCACTATCGTCTGACTCGAGTGCTATCGCGATGGAACTGGCCTTTTGCTGGACCTGAAGTTATTAAAATTTGAATAAACGAAGGAACAAGCAAATGAATAACAAATTATATGAAAATAATAACGAAGGAAATTCAGTAAATAAACGTAGTATGTGGAATAAGAGCATAATCAAATAATTCACAGCGAAAATCGCGGTAGCAACACTCTTGGTTCTTTGTTATTGATTTCAGAGTTTGTCTCAACGCAATCCTGCTTATACATAGTTGTGCTAGAAACTAAAACACCAACATCAATTCTATAACGCATATGAAAATATAAAAATATAAATAATGTGTAATTACCTGTTGCCATGTCTTGTTCCCATACTGCGTGTACATCTGACGTACACCCTCACTGACAGACAAGCGGAGAACAATGTGGAGCTGTTGGGAGCGGGAACCTCCCATGGAACACATGAGCATCCTCTGGCTTATAGAAGTGTTTTGTTCATCTGAAAACAAGGACATACATACATGATTGTACTTTATAAATTCATGCTATATTATAAGATATATAGGATATTACAAACACGGTACTAATAAACAACCATATATATTAACAGGACGGTATTATTTGATTGCTAGAGTAAATATCATTTAGTTACAAAGCTACGATGTAATATGTAACATGCTTAAAAAGGGTAAGACTTTTCGTGGGAGTTTTGCGGGCCAACTTAACATTAACAAATAATGACTTTTCTATACTATTCGACCAAAACATACTGAATGAGACGAAACATGAACCATTGCTTTTCACGCAATTCATTTTGCGGAGTAACGTGTGCTTTTTTATTGTTTACGAGCGAGGGGCCACTACCATATTTTAATGACAGGATATATTATTATAAACAAGAAACAGATCACTGACCTACCGTTTGTTATTGATAATTTGCTTAATTTTGAAAATAACATTTTAAAACCCACATTCAAATATAAAAATTAAAAGCTCATTAGTTATTGGAAACTTACCTAGGAGAGACAGCTGTATTTGTGTATTGTCATGGGCAACTAACAGGTCACGGAGGCCTGATGCAGCAGTAGTAATATCCATGGAGATATATGCAGACGAAAACTAATGTTGTAGTATGTGATTCACAGAAGTGATTGATATGCTACTGATAATTTCAAGGTTATATACCGTTGAAAATAGAC
The DNA here is from genome assembly GCA_037043455.1 of Cyrtodaria siliqua. Taxonomy (NCBI): domain Eukaryota; kingdom Metazoa; phylum Mollusca; class Bivalvia; order Adapedonta; family Hiatellidae; genus Cyrtodaria; species Cyrtodaria siliqua. Next base: position 22,620 of record JAWPHD010009184.1, read on the forward strand.
AATCAACATCACTAAATGGTTTGTCAATTAATTAAAAGATAATAAGATGAACTGTTGTACTGATTAATAAAGAACATGCCTTAATTGATTTGTTTAAAAATACATCAAAGAAGATAAAAGGGATGCCTTTTTACTTGATTGGTGCTGATTGATTTTAATTACTGATTACTCACTGGGTTGGATAACCATTGATTGGAATAATAGGTCAACGTATTGTCCGTTATTAATAAGACGCAATTTATATGCAATTAATAGAATATGTGCAAACACCTTCAAACTTTAGTTTGCTAATTAATTATCTGTTAATATGATGACCAGTATTTGGATTGATTTGTGTTAAGTACATTATTAGAAAGGATGAAAGGACATCAAAGGGTTAGACGAAATATATTGTCTTAATTAAATGATCGGATTACGAAGATTTATCACATTGGATTACCTCTATAGTTCTGAATTATTATTTCTTATTTATCGGTATTTGAATTTTATTAATAAGCAAGACCAAACCATTTTTTAAGAAGGGAAATTCTAGTTTAATATCAAAACTCTCGAAACAAATAATATGGCTGTCACATGCTATATTTTAAATTAGTGTACAGATAAAAAAGATACATAAAGCACGTTTTCATAATATGTCTGTAATGGTTAAAAAAATGGTTTCTTTAATTTTCCTTATACGTGTATTAAGTGTTATCTTAGTTTATTAGATCAGTTGTCATGAAAATGCTGTGCATTTGGATTTATTGTACACCTATTGTAAATGTACAGAAAACAAAAGTATTTATTGCTATATATAACAACTATGTAAATTGATAACTTTCTGCGTTTTTAAAGGTTTTAAACGCCGAGTAAGGCCCGAAGATCTCTAAGTCATTGTGTAATTCACTATGTGTTTGATTATGCTTGTAATTTATATATGTGACTCAGCTACTATAATGCATTGATTAACGTGATATTGAGTAACAGGTCAAGGTAACAGTAAACAAGATCTTGAAAATTGTTTCAGGAAAATATAACATGTTCATCAGTTGGCTATAGTCATACGAACGTGTCAGTTTCATGAGTGCTGTTTGCATGTTATTTCTACTGTCAATTTCAAATAAGCTGTACCCTTTAAGATATAATATAACTTTTAAGTGTGCTGTACACGGTACACTAAACTGTCTTTTTTATATGTGCTGTACGCTGTAAGTTATAATGTCAATTTTATATGTGCTGTGCACTGTAAGTTAAATTGTCAGTTGTATATGTGCTGAATACTGTAATTTACGCTGTCAGTTTTATATGTGCTGAACACTGCAAGTTATACAGTCAGTTGTATATGTACTGTCAATTTAATATGAGATATGCTCCGTTAGTTATACTGTCAGTCTTATATGTGGTGTACACTTTAAAAAAAGTATGACAATGGACTGTTGTAAGTTGTACTGTCAGTTTTTTGTGTGCTAAATATAACGTACAAGCTAATATTCAATAATATTTATTTTCATAATAATATCACATGTATTATATAACCCATATTTAACATTAGGGTATTACAATTAATGTATATAACACATATGTATAATAGCATGATGCTGATAATAAATAACAATCACATTACAAACAACATCTTCTTTAGCACGTCTGAATAGTCGAATAGCACATTCTTAAATCACAACACACAATATAATATCTATTGCTACTGATATCATTAAGAGTCTCTGTAAAACTCGCAGAAAGCGCTAGCCCACACTCCAACAGCCTTGTCATTGCTGGTACCTGGTGCTGATGACCTTGACCTCATTGGTGACGTCTGTTCACTGTCACTATCGTCTGACTCGAGTGCTATCGCGATGGAACTGGCCTTTTGCTGGACCTGAAGTTATTAAAATTTGAATAAACGAAGGAACAAGCAAATGAATAACAAATTATATGAAAATAATAACGAAGGAAATTCAGTAAATAAACGTAGTATGTGGAATAAGAGCATAATCAAATAATTCACAGCGAAAATCGCGGTAGCAACACTCTTGGTTCTTTGTTATTGATTTCAGAGTTTGTCTCAACGCAATCCTGCTTATACATAGTTGTGCTAGAAACTAAAACACCAACATCAATTCTATAACGCATATGAAAATATAAAAATATAAATAATGTGTAATTACCTGTTGCCATGTCTTGTTCCCATACTGCGTGTACATCTGACGTACACCCTCACTGACAGACAAGCGGAGAACAATGTGGAGCTGTTGGGAGCGGGAACCTCCCATGGAACACATGAGCATCCTCTGGCTTATAGAAGTGTTTTGTTCATCTGAAAACAAGGACATACATACATGATTGTACTTTATAAATTCATGCTATATTATAAGATATATAGGATATTACAAACACGGTACTAATAAACAACCATATATATTAACAGGACGGTATTATTTAATTGCTAGAGTAAATATCATTTAGTTACAAAGCTACGATGTAATATGTAACATGCTTAAAAAGGGTAAGACTTTTCGTGGGAGTTTTGCGGGCCAACTTAACATTAACAAATAATGACTTTTCTATACTATTCGACCAAAACATACTGAATGAGACGAAACATGAACCATTGCTTTTCACGCAATTCATTTTGCGGAGTAACGTGTGCTTTTTTATTGTTTACGAGCGAGGGGCCACTACCATATTTTAATGACAGGATATATTATTATAAACAAGAAACAGATCACTGACCTACCGTTTGTTATTGATAATTTGCTTAATTTTGAAAATAACATTTTAAAACCCACATTCAAATATAAAAATTAAAAGCTCATTAGTTATTGGAAACTTACCTAGGAGAGACAGCTGTATTTGTGTATTGTCATGGGCAACTAACAGGTCACGGAGGCCTGATGCAGCAGTAGTAATATCCATGGTGATATATGCAGACGAAAACTAATGTTGTAGTATGTGATTCACAGAAGTGATTGATATGCTACTGATAATTTCAAGGTTATATACCGTTGAAAATAGACAATCAACATCACTAAATGGTTTGTCAATTAATTAAAAGATAATAAGATGAACTGTTGTACTGATTAATAAAGAACATGCCTTAATTGATTTGTTTAAAAATACATCAAAGAAGATAAAAGGGATGCCTTTTTACTTGATTGGTGCTGATTGATTTTAATTACTGATTACTCACTGGGTTGGATAACCATTGATTGGAATAATAGGTCAACGTATTGTCCGTTATTAATAAGACGCAATTTATATGCAATTAATAGAATATGTGCAAACACCTTCAAACTTTAGTTTGCTAATTAATTATCTGTTAATATGATGACCAGTATTTGGATTGATTTGTGTTAAGTACATTATTAGAAAGGATGAAAGGACATCAAAGGGTTAGACGAAATATATTGTCTTAATTAAATGATCGGATTACGAAGATTTATCACATTGGATTACCTCTATAGTTCTGAATTATTATTTCTTATTTATCGGTATTTGAATTTTATTAATAAGCAAGACCAAACCATTTTTTAAGAAGGGAAATTCTAGTTTAATATCAAAACTCTCGAAACAAATAATATGGCTGTCACATGCTATATTTTAAATTAGTGTACAGATAAAAAAGATACATAAAGCACGTTTTCATAATATGTCTGTAATGGTTAAAAAAATGGTTTCTTTAATTTTCCTTATACGTGTATTAAGTGTTATCTTAGTTTATTAGATCAGTTGTCATGAAAATGCTGTGCATTTGGATTTATTGTACACCTATTGTAAATGTACAGAAAACAAAAGTATTTATTGCTATATATAACAACTATGTAAATTGATAACTTTCTGCGTTTTTAAAGGTTTTAAACGCCGAGTAAGGCCCGAAGATCTCTAAGTCATTGTGTAATTCACTATGTGTTTGATTATGCTTGTAATTTATATATGTGACTCAGCTACTATAATGCATTGATTAACGTGATATTGAGTAACAGGTCAAGGTAACAGTAAACAAGATCTTGAAAATTGTTTCAGGAAAATATAACATGTTCATCAGTTGGCTATAGTCATACGAACGTGTCAGTTTCATGAGTGCTGTTTGCATGTTATTTCTACTGTCAATTTCAAATAAGCTGTACCCTTTAAGATATAATATAACTTTTAAGTGTGCTGTACACGGTACACTAAACTGTCTTTTTTATATGTGCTGTACGCTGTAAGTTATAATGTCAATTTTATATGTGCTGTGCACTGTAAGTTAAATTGTCAGTTGTATATGTGCTGAATACTGTAATTTACGCTGTCAGTTTTATATGTGCTGAACACTGCAAGTTATACAGTCAGTTGTATATGTACTGTCAATTTATTATGAGATATGCTCCGTTAGTTATACTGTCAGTCTTATATGTGGTGTACACTTTAAAAAAAGTATGACAATGGACTGTTGTAAGTTGTACTGTCAGTTTTTTGTGTGCTGTACACTGTAAGTTGTGCTGTCAGTTTTATATGTTCTGAACGCTGTACGTTATAATGTAATTTTATATGTGATGTATGGTGTAAGTTATACTGTCAGTTGTATATGTGCTTTACAATGTATGTTATGCTGTCAGTTTTATATGTGCTGTACGCTGTAAGTTATACTGTCAGTTGTATATGTGCTATACACGCTAAGTTATACTGTCAATTGTATATGTACTGTACGCTGTAAGTTATACTGTCAGCTTTATATGTGCAGTACGCATTGTATATGTGCAGTACGCATGTAACGTATTATGTTAGTTTTAGAGTATGCGGTATCCTGTCAGTTTGGTGCGTACCGAACAGTTTAAGTTATATTGTCAGTTGTATATGTGATTTAGAATGTATGTTATACTTTCAATTTTATATGTGCTGTATGCTGTAAGTTATACTGTCAGTTGTATATGTGCTTTACAATGTATGTTATGCTGTCAGTTTTATATGTGCTGTACGCTGTAAGTTATACTGTCAGTTGTATATGTGCTATACACGCTAAGTTATACTGTCAATTGTATATGTACTGTACGCTGTAAGTTATACTGTCAGCTTTATATGTGCAGTACGCATTGTATATGTGCAGTACGCATGTAACGTATTATGTTAGTTTTAGAGTATGCGGTATCCTGTCAGTTTGGTGCGTACCGAACAGTTTAAGTTATATTGTCAGTTGTATATGTGATTTAGAATGTATGTTATACTTTCAATTTTATATGTGCTGTATGCTGTAAGTTATACTGTCAGTTGTATATGTGCTTTACAATGTATGTTATGCTGTCAGTTTTATATCTTCTGTACGCTGTAAGTTATACTGTCAGTTGTATATGTGCTATACACGCTAAGTTATACTGTCAATTTTATATATACTGCACGCTGTAAGTTATACTGTCAGTTTTGTATGTGCAGTACGCATTGTATATATGCAGTACGCATGTAACGTATTATGTTAGTTTTAGAGTATGCGGTATCCTGTCAGTTTGGTCCGTACCGAACGGTTTAAGTTAATCTGTCAGTTGTATGTGTACTGAAGGCATATAAGGTAATACATACAGTTAATGTGTACTCTATATATGTAAGTTATACTGTCGTTTTATATGTTCAGTAGGTGGGGTGTAACTGTCAATCTTCTGGTGGCTATTGGTCACTACTGAATAAGTGTGCTTTACGACATCAATCTTCAACAAATAACTATGTTTAAATATAACGTACAAGCTAATATTCAATAATATTTATTTTCATAATAATATCACATGTATTATATAACCCATATTTAACATTAGGGTATTACAATTAATGTATATAAAACATGTATAATAGCATGATGCTGATAATAAATAACAATCACATTACAAACAACATCTTCTTTAGCACGTCTGAATAGTCGAATAGCACATTCTTAAATCACAACACACAATATAATATCTATTGCTACTGATATCATTAACAGTCTCTGTAAAACTCGCAGAAAGCACTAGCCCACACTCCAACAGCCTTGTCATTGCTGGTACCTGGTGCTGATGACCTTGACCTCATTGGTGACGTCTGTTCACTGTCACTATCGTCTGACTCGAGTGCTATCGCGATGGAACTGGCCTTTTGCTGGACCTGAAGTTATTAAAATTTGAATAAACGAAGGAACAAGCAAATGAATAACAAATTATATGAAAATAATAACGAAGGAAATTCAGTAAATAAACGTAGTATGTGGAATAAGAGCATAATCAAATAATTCACAGCGAAAATCGCGGTAGCAACACTCTTGGTTCTTTGTTATTGATTTCAGAGTTTGTCTCAACGCAATCCTGCTTATACATAGTTGTGCTAGAACTAAAACACCAACATCAATTCTATAACGCATATGAAAATATAAAAATATAAATAATGTGTAATTACCTGTTGCCATGTCTTGTTCCCGTACTGCGTGTACATCTGACGTACACCCTCACTGACAGACAAGCGGAGAACAAGGTGGAGCTGTTGGGAGCGGGAACCTCCCATGGAACACATGAGCATCCTCTGGCTTATAGAAGTGTTTTGTTCATCTGAAAACAAGGACATACATACATGATTGTACTTTATAAATTCATGCTATATTATAAGATATATAGGATATTACAAACACGGTACTAATAAACAACCATATATATTAACAGGACGGTATTATTTGATTGCTAGAGTAAATATCATTTAGTTACAAAGCTACGATGTAATATGTAACATGCTTAAAAAGGGTAAGACTTTTCGTGGGAGTTTTGCGGGCCAACTTAACATTAACAAATAATGACTTTTCTATACTATTCGACCAAAACATACTGAATGAGACGAAACATGAACCATTGCTTTTCACGCAATTCATTTTGCGGAGTAACGTGTGCTTTTTTATTGTTTACGAGCGAGGGGCCACTACCATATTTTAATGACAGGATATATTATTATAAACAAGAAACAGATCACTGACCTACCGTTTGTTATTGATAATTTGCTTAATTTTGAAAATAACATTTTAAAACCCACATTCAAATATAAAAATTAAAAGCTCATTAGTTATTGGAAACTTACCTAGGAGAGACAGCTGTATTTGTGTATTGTCATGGGCAACTAACAGGTCACGGAGTCCTGATGCAGCAGTAGTAATATCCATGGTGATATATGCAGACAAAAACTAATGTTGTAGTATGTGATTCACAGAAGTGATTGATATGCTACTGATAATTTCAAGGTTATATACCGTTGAAAATAGACAATCAACATCACTAAATGGTTTGTCAATTAATTAAAAGATAATAAGATGAACTGTTGTACTGATTAATAAAGAACATGCCTTAATTGATTTGTTTAAAAATACATCAAAGAAGATAAAAGGGATGCCTTTTTACTTGATTGGTGCTGATTGATTTTAATTACTGATTACTCACTGGGTTGGATAACCATTGATTGGAATAATAGGTCAACGTATTGTCCGTTATTAATAAGACGCAATTTATATGCAATTAATAGAATATGTGCAAACACCTTCAAACTTTAGTTTGCTAATTAATTATCTGTTAATAAGATGACCAGTATTTGGATTGATTTGTGTTAAGTACATTATTAGAAAGGATGAAAGGACATCAAAGGGTTAGACGAAATATATTGTCTTAATTAAATGATCGGATTACGAAGATTTATCACATTGGATTACCTCTATAGTTCTGAATTATTATTTCTTATTTATCGGTATTTGAATTTTATTAATAAGCAAGACCAAACCATTTTTTAAGAAGGGAAATTCTAGTTTAATATCAAAACTCTCGAAACAAATAATATGGCTGTCACATGCTATATTTTAAATTAGTGTACAGATAAAAAAGATACAAAAGCACGTTTTCATAATATGTCTGTAATGGTTAAAAAAATGGTTTCTTTAATTTTCCTTATACGTGTATTAAGTGTTATCTTAGTTTATTAGATCAGTTGTCATGAAAATGCTGTGCATTTGGATTTATTGTACACCTATTGTAAATGTACAGAAAACAAAAGTATTTATTGCTATATATAACAACTATGTAAATTGATAACTTTCTGCGTTTTTAAAGGTTTTAAACGCCGAGTAATGCCCGAAGATCTCTAAGTCATTGTGTAATTCACTATGAGTTTGATTATGCTTGTAATTTATATATTTGACTCAGCTACTATAATGCATTGATTAACGTGATATTGAGTAACAGGTCAAGGTAACAGTAAACAAGATCTTGGAAATTGTTTCAGGAAAATATAACATGTTCATCAGTTGGCTATATTCATACGAACGTGTCAGTTTCATGAGTGCTGTTTGCATGTTATTTCTACTGTCAATTTCAAATAAGCTGTACCCTTTAAGATATAATATAACTTTTAAGTGTGCTGTACACGGTACACTAAACTGTCTTTTTTATATGTGCTGTACGCTGTAAGTTATAATGTCAATTTTATATGTGCTGTGCACTCTAAGTTAAATTGTCAGTTGTATATGTGCTGAATACTGTAATTTACGCTGTCAGTTTTATATGTGCTGAACACTGCAAGTTATACAGTCAGTTGTATATGTACTGTCAATTTAATATGAGATATACTCCGTTAGTTATACTGTCAGTCTTATATGTGGTGTACACTTTAAAAAAAGTATGACAATGGACTGTTGTAAGTTGTACTGTCAGTTTTTTGTGTGCTGTACACTGTAAGTTGTGCTGTCAGTTTTATATGTTCTGAACGCTGTACGTTATAATGTAATTTTATATGTGATGTATGGTGTAAGTTATACTGTCAGTTGTATATGTGCTTTACAATGTATGTTATGCTGTCAGTTTTATATCTGCTGTACGCTGTAAGTTATACTGTCAGTTGTATATGTGCTATACACGCTAATTTATACTGTCAATTTTATATATACTGCACGCTGTAAGTTATACTGTCAGTTTTGTATGTGCAGTACGCATTGTATATATGCAGTACGCATGTAACGTATTATGTTAGTTTTAGAGTGTGCGGTATCCTGTCAGTTTGGTCCGTACCGAACGGTTTAAGTTAATATGTCAGTTGTATGTGTACTGAAGGCATATAAGGTAATACATACAGTTAATTTGTACTCTAAGTTATACTGTCGTTTTATATGTTCAGTAGGTGGGGTGTAACTGTCAATCTTCTGGTGGCTATTGGTCACTACTGAATAAGTGTGCTTTACGACATCAATCTTCAACAAATAACTATGTTTAAATATAAACGTACAAGCTAATATTCAATAATATTTATTTTTCATAATAATATCACATGTATTATATAACCCATATTTAACATTAGGGTATTACAATTAATGTATATAAAAACATATGTATAATAGCATGATGCTGATAATAAATAACAATCACATTACAAACAACATCTTCTTTAGCACGTCTGAATAGTCGAATAGCACATTCTTAAATCACAACACACAATATAATATCTATTGCTACTGATATCATTAACAGTCTCTGTAAAACTCGCAGAAAGCGCTAGCCCACACTCCAACAGCCTTGTCATTGCTAGTACCTGGTGCTGATGACCTTGACCTCATTGGTGACGTCTGTTCACTGTCACTATCGTCTGACTCGAGTGCTATCGCGATGGCACTGGCCTTTTGCTGGACCTGAAGTTATTAAAATTTAAATAAACGAAGGAACAAGCAAATGAATAACAAATTATATGAAAATAATAACGAAGGGAAATTCAGTAAATAAACGTAGTATGTGGAATAAGAGCATAATCAAATAATTCACAGCGAAAATCGCGGTAGCAACACTCTTGGTTCTTTGTTATTGATTTCAGAGTTTGTCTCAACGCAATCCTGCTTATACATAGTTGTGCTAGAAAACTAAAACACCAACATCAATTCTATAACGCATATGAAAATATAAAAATATAAATAATGTGTAATTACCTGTTGCCATGTCTTGTTCCCATACTGCGTGTACAATCTGACGTACACCCTCACTGACAGACAAGCGGAGAACAAGGTGGAGCTGTTGGAGGCGGGAACCTCCCATGGAACACATGAGCATCCTCTGGCTTATAGAAAGTGTTTTTCTTCATCTGAAAACAAGGACATACATACATGATTGTACTTTATAAATTCATGCTATATTATAAGATATATAGGATATTACAAACACGGTACTAATAAACAACCATATATATTAACAGGACGGTATTATTTGATTGCTAGAGTAAATATCATTTAGTTACAAAGCTATGATGTAATATGTAACATGCTTAAAAAGGGTAAGACTTTTCGTGGGAGTTTTGCGGGCCAACTTAACATTAACAAATAATGACTTTTCTTTACTATTCGACCAAAACATACTGAATGAGACGAAACATGAACCATTGCTTTTCACGCAATTCATTTTGCGGAGTAACGTGTTCTTTTTTATTGTTTACGAGCGAGGGGCCACTACCATATTTTAATGACAGGATATATTATTATAAACAAGAAACAGATCACTGACCTACCGTTTGTTATTGATAATTTGCTTAATTTTGAAAATAACATTTTAAAACCCACATTCAAATATAAAAATTAAAAGCTCATTAGTTATTGGAAACTTACCTAGGAGAGACAGCTGTATTTGTGTATTGTCATGGGCAACTAACAGGTCACGGAGTCCTGATGCAGCAGTAGTAATATCCATGGTGATATATGCAGACGAAAACTAATGTTGTAGTATGTGATTCACAGAAGTGATTGATATGCTACTGATAATTTCAAGGTTATATACCGTTGAAAATAGACAATCAACATCACTAAATGGTTTGTCAATTAATTAAAAGATAATAAGATGAACTGTTGTACTGATTAATAAAGAACATGCCTTAATTGATTTGTTTAAAAATACATCAAAGAAGATAAAAGGGATGCCTTTTTACTTGATTGGTGCTGATTGATTTTAATTACTGATTACTCACTGGGTTGGTGTCACAGGATGACCTTAGTGGTATGGCTAACTCAGGAAAGAATCAATGACGGTGAATGCATTTACATAAATTTAATGCAACTTTTAAAATATGTTTAATATATATACAATTATCTAAAAAAACAAGCGAATACACAAATGAACTATGAAAAGAATGTTCTCCTGAACGTTTAAGACGTTCTTAGTATTGTTATAAATACTGAATGTCTAAGACACTAAAGTGTTGTTAAAGCTATAACAATGTTGATCTAGCGCGATAACTGTGATGCGCGAGAGCTCATGAAGATGATGATGCGCGAATTCAATGGATGATTGTCATCAAATGCCTTCTGTAAGGGTTGATGACGCGATGCAATGATAGTTAATCTCCACTGAGATTGTGAATGATATTCCTCCAGTGAGGACTGGTAACGGGCCCACCTTGTGTCCCGGGGGTTGTCGTTAGTAAAACCTGGCTGCGCAGGTACGGGGACCGTCTCCACCGCTTGTAACGTTATTCGTGGAAGCTTAGCTCCACTCCTGGATATCCAAACCTAGATGGCTTACTCCAACCCTGGATGGCTTATATCCTGGATGGCTTATATCCTGGATCCTTATCCCCTGGATGGCTTATATCCTGGATGGCTTAGGCTGTAATTATACATACGTTTTAGCTGTCGGTTTACAAACATAACAATCTTGCATAATTATCATTACCCAAACAAATCATTATTCAATCAATATATGTAAGCTGTACTAATGATGAGTAGCAATGTATACATATTCTACAACGCCATGTATACGCTATGTACGTCGCTGTTAATCAATGCCCTTAATACATGTAATATAAACATGATCAAATTACTCATATATTACACTCACTGAGTTATGCATGCACGCATTTATTCTTGTCACTCATCTCATTGTTAACTAATGTTAACAATCGTGTATTACAATCACTGAATTATACGCCAACGTTAAGTAATGCACCTATTATCCACTGTTATCAAATTAATATTGTTTTACAATTAATGATCAATTACAATAATTACATCTAATAAAGTAACTTCAAACTCATATGCTAGTCTAAAGTTATGTTTGAGAAACATCAATGCTAACCGGATGTCGTAACCGCCAAACAAGATGGCGCCGCCCACTGAATACAAATATACGATAAAAGTTTAATAAAACTACTAACCACATGTTGCCTGTGAAATTTGCCGTCCAATCTCTGTTCCAACAAAGTACTTTCGACGATCCCGGCGAAAGCTAGAAGACAATGGGTTTTATAGCAAACATTACGCCCAAATCATTATTTGCCCCGTTCAGTCCGTGACAAACGTGGCTAAATCTACAGTATTGAATCTACACGCGAGGCCCTTATACAATTTTGCCGTTTAAGGAAAATATACCTATACGTTAACATGCATTAGCACAAAACTAAACTTATGACACGGCCTCTCTGGCGGCCACTTAAAATGTGCACGCTTTTACGTGTTACATGAATAGATCATGAATATTGTGAAATTGTTTCACCTCGAACAATAGATTTTGGGTGTAACCGATACAAGAGCTATATACGACCAGTACGCTCTACCCGTGACATTTTGTGACAACATCTCCCCACTTAAAGAAAGTGCTACACTTTTAAAATTCAACAAAATGATAATTAATATTTACACGTTAAGAAACTATTAATTCTTCTGAGCAAATGAGCGACAAAACGTACAAGCTGATCGCTCAATCGCTTGAGTATATAAATATTACTACCGAGGGATGCAACCTTCAGCCAGTACAACGACCGTCTTCCGGAAAACATCCACTGCAGTTATAACCCAACTATAATATGTAATTACAATTTGAACACTATTCTACAATTGTACACTACCCTGTCGTAACATATACTACTATTGTACAATACACTGCAATACACTATTGTATTAAACCGGTCATTATGTGCGGCGACTTAAATGGTCTGCCCCAATATTGTCCTTTCCACGGTCTATTACACCGACTTTACGGTTGTTAATAACACTACTTCCTGTCACTACAAGAACTCCAACTTTACACATTACATCCATCGCATTACCAGTATACTGTTTGCGAAATGGAGTAGGGTCTCTCGTTTCCCTAATCGGCTTTGCTAAAGTGTGCTTAAAGCTACACTGCACTACATCTGTTGGTCTCGACTTATCGGACCGAACAGTACTACCCTCAGAGTCTAAACGACTTACCTCTCGTTTCTCTGCTACACTAAGCATGCCCGATATGTCTACATCGGCTGCTCTCTCCCTACCTACACTAGTGGGAAAATACATGGGACTAGTGTCCTCACTACTGTCTTCCTCACTATCCTCAATAACTGCAACATTAACTACGGTTAACACCCCTTGTTGCACATTATCGGTTCTACTGATATACTCTTTCAGCATATTCGCATGAAAGGTCTTTAACTTTCCGTTTATCTCGATACGGTAATCCATAGTGTTCACTATCCCTCTAACGTAAAACGGACCTTTCCATTGTAATAACAACTTGTTATTGTCGGTCGGGAGTAACAGTAACACCTGGTCATCTATCTTAAACTTCCTAGCTCTAGCTTTTTGGTCATAGTACCGTTTATACTTGGTACTTGCCTTAACTAACTGACTTTGAGCTATCTTACAAGTCTCCTCTAGTTTCTCCTTCAGATCTAAAACATACTGATATGTAGTCTTAACCTCATCACTATCTACTTCACCTGCCCACATCTCTCTAAGAATCCTCATGGGACCTCTAACTGACCTACCGTACAATAACTCAAACGGTGAAAATCCTAAACTCTCTTGTGGAACCTCTCTAAATGCAAACAATAAAGCATTGAGATACTTGTCCCAATCTTTGGGTCTCTCGGTACACATACGCCGTAACATTTGCTTTAACGTCCCGTTAAATCGTTCGACTAACCCGTTACACATAGGGTGATATGGTGTTGTCATGATTTGACGCAAAGACAATAACCTGCTTACTTCAGCCATAAGTTCTGACGTAAACTGTGACCCACAATCAGTCAGCATTTCCTCTGGTACACCTAGCCTACTGAACATATCAACTAATGCCTCAGCTACTCTCTCAGTTTCAATTGAGGGCAATGCTACTGCCTCCGGATACCTAGTTGCATAGTCTACCATGGTCAAAATGTACCTATTTTTCCTATCCGACACTGGAAAAATTGGTCCAACTATGTCTACGGCTACCCGCTTAAATGGTGTATCTATCAGTGGCATCTGACCTAAATGTACTTTGGTCACTCGACCTTTTGGTACTGTCCTTTGGCATACATCGCAGGACCTACAATACCTAGTTACATCTCCACTAACGCCTGGCCAATAAAATTCTGCCAATACTCTATCTGACGTTTTCTTTACGCCTAAATGACCTCCCATAATCGACTCATGAGCTACCTTAAGCACTGTCGTTCTATACTGGGTAGGTACCACTAATTGGTGAAACTGTCTACTACCACTATCTTCAAATTCTCTGTACAATAACCTATTCTTATGTACAAACTTACAACTACCGGACCCTTTACACTTCTTCACTACACCATCCTTGGCCTTCACCTTACAAGGACCTAATGACTCGTCTTGAGTTTGTGCTTCTATAAACTCCGCTTTAGATATGTCACCTACGGCTGCAGGAACCTTTAATTTTCTATAAGCCTGAGCTTGCTTCTGAACCTGCGCTCTAGTCTCTACGGCATTACTTATGCTACTTCTAAAATCGGACATTACCGGAAGTGCTGAACCATCTATGTTCCCTATCGTTAAATCATACATCGGGTCATCCATACATAGTGCCTCTGTAGTCCCTTTAAAGAAAGGTGTATCTACATCTATTCTCGCTATTGGCACGTGCTCTACCGACTTATTTAGCAACATACACGGTGACTGTTTACCTACCAACTGGTCATCCGTAACTAAACTACGCCTAACTACCACACCTGTACAACCTGTATCCCTCATTACAATTACGTCCGTGCCATTCACTCTACCATCTGCCGTTGGAAGATTTGCATACGGAAAGAGACATGTTCCGATCTTCGTCATTACACCATCCGCTTTAACACAACAGCTACTACTCTCGGTTTTAATAACCGGACTATTACTACCTCTGCCTCTACCTCTACCTCGGTTTTGACCACCTCTACCTCTACCGAAATTCCATGGGTTGTTAAAACCTTGGTTCTGACTCCCTACATTGTTGTCCACTCTACTATTTTCACTAAAATTGTCTACGACAGCGGACACTTTCACCGCTTTCCTACACTCATGTGAAGCATGATTCCCATTACAGTGACGACAACGAATAAAAGGTCTACCTATGTTACCACTATTGCTACCTCCTCTAGAACCCATCGAACTACCTCCACCTCTATAGTTTCCACTCTGGCCTTTCTGTTTATGATCGTCCCCTTGCCTATCTCTAAAAGTTCTGTCTTTCGACACTACATTATGAGCTCCGCCTCTAGCCTCGGCAAACTGATCTGCTTGTGTTGCCATTTCTCCTACACTAGCTAATTTTCTTTCTTTCAGAAATAAGAACAGATCTCTACTACAAACATTGAATAGCTGGTCCCGCAACAAGAAATCTATGAGGCCCTGATAAGTCTGCGCTACCTTCCCTAACTCTAACCACCTATCTAAGTAATTTCTAGATCTACTAATGAACTGAATAAATGACTCGCCTTTCTCAGGCAGACAAGCTCTAAACCGCTTTCTAAAACCTTCTTCAGTTAGCTCAAATCTCTTTAAAAGAGCATCCTTTAACTTGTCATAGTCAAGAGCATCTACACTAGGTAATCTAGAAAATACATCTAAGGCCTTGCCTCTCAATAACGCACTTAAATGAACTGCCCACTTATCTTTGGTCCATTCCTGTAACTCAGCATAACGCTCGAACCGTAACAAGTAACTGTCCATGTTATCTTTGTCAGCATCAAAGTATGGTAACTTCGAACCTTTTACCTTCCCAGAATAACTATCTTTCCCTTCAGTTTTACCTTCCTTACTATGTGTCTTAGCTGCTTCCAACTCTAAAGCTAACTTATGCTCAAACTCTTTTTGCTCCCTTTCCATTATCATCTTAGCCTTAGCTAGTCTACCATCTGTTTCGAACCTCTCATGTTCTAACTCTTGCTTCTCCTTTACTATTCTACTTTCTAATTCTACCTTCTCTTTATCATCATCTCGCTTCTCTTTAGCTAACCTAGCTTCTAATTCTAGCTTCTCTGTGGCTAGTCTACTTTCTTCATCTCGCTTCTCTTTAGCTAACCTACTTTCGAATTCTAGCTTATCTTTAACTAGTCTACTTTCTTCATCTCTTTCCTGCTTTGCTAATTCTCTTTCCTTAAGTCTAAATTCCCTTTCCCTAGCCTGTTCGTCTTTAACAAAGGTTCTAAGCTCCTCTCCAGCATACCCTAACTCCTTTCCCATTTCCGTAAGATCCTTTATGGACGTCATGTCTATGGACATTGTGGACTACTAACTACAATAATTACAATACACACGTCACTAATAATTCTACTCACTTAACTACTAATGGTAAGTCACTGTGTCCTCAGTAAATACCTGGGCATCATCATAGGACAAGTTACATACACATTTGTACTAGCGCTAACTACTAACGGTTATGTGTAGGTAGTATCTAGCTTCCACAAAACATATACACTACATAAAATATCTTGATTTGATATTGGACATAAACGTTAAACAATCATCGAAATGTGTATAACATGTACATGTATATTTACTTCTCCCATCAATATAAGTATACTCGAGTGTCACAACATGAGTAGAACGTCTTGTTCGCCAACCTAATTGGATACTTTGTGTATATCAGGGAGGTAAAAACAAACACCCAAATTATTGAGCAAAAGTGCCTCAGACCCACTCGTGTAGACCACTGCGACCTCGCGTCAAGGAAAGAACGGACAAAACAGTTTGGACTCACCCTACCCTTGTCGTGTCTTGACTTGTCTTCCAAGCTGTGGCCGTGATCGTCGACAGTCGCCTTGATGGATCAGAGGGTGGTACACAATTCTAAAATAATAAGTAGAGATTTAGTATATCATAATAAAGATCACTTATTGATTCTTTCCCTCCGTAGTCGCCCAAAATCCCACTTCTGAAAACCAGTTGTCACAGGATGACCTTAGTGGTATGGCTAACTCAGGAAAGAATCAATGACGGTGAATATACAGTATTGAATCAACAGAGAGGCCGTGTCATAAGTTTAGTTTTGTGCTAATGCATGTAAACGTATAGGTAAATTTTCCTTAAACGGCAAAATTGTATAAGGGGCCTCTCGTGTTGATTCAATACTGTAGATTTAGCCACGTTTGTCACGGACTGAACGGGGGAAATAATGATTTGGGCGTAATGTTTGCTATAAATGCCATTGTCTTCTAGCTATCGCCGGGATAATCGATAGTACTTTGTTGGAACAGAGATTGGACGGCAAATTTCACAGGCAACATGTGGTTAGTAGTTTTATTAAACTTTTATCGTATATTTGTATTCAGTGGGCGGCGCCATCTTGTTTGGCGGTTACGACATCCGGTTAGCATTGATGTTTCTCAAACATAACTTTAGACTAGCATATGATTTGAAGTGACTTTATTAGATGTAATTATGGTAATTGATCATTAATTGTAAAACAATATTAATTTGATAACAGTGGATAATAGGTGCATTAATTAACGTTGGCGTATAATTCAGTGATTGTAATACACGATTGTTAACATTAGTTAACAATGAGATGAGTGACAAGAATAAATGCGTGCATGCATAACTCAGTGAGTGTAATATATGAGTAATTTGATCATGTTTATATTACATGTATTAAGGGCATTGATTAACAGCGACGTACATAGCGTATACATGGCGTTGTAGAATATGTATACATTGCTACTAATCATTAGTACAGCTTACATATATTGATTGAATAATGATTTGTTTGGGTAATGATAATTATGCAAGATTGTTATGTTTGTCAACCGACATCTAAAACGTATGTATAATTACAGCCTAAGCCATCCAGGGTTGGAAATAAGCCATCCAGGATATAAGCCATCCAGGATATAAGCCATCCAGGGTTGGAAATAAGCCATCCAGGATATAAGCCATCCAGGATATAAGCCATCCAGGGTTGGAGTAAGCCATCTAGGTTTGGATATCCAGGAGTGGAGCTAAGCTTCCACGAATAACGTTACAAGCGGTGGAGACGGTCCCCGTACCTGCGCAGCCAGGTTTTACTAACGACAACCCCCGGGACACAAGGTGGGCCCGTTACCAGTCCTCACTGGAGGAATATCATTCACAATCTCAGTGGAGATTAACTATCATTGCATCGCGTCATCAACCCTTACAGAAGGCATTTGATGACAATCATCCATTGAATTCGCGCATCATCATCTTCATGAGCTCTCGCGCATCACAGTTATCGCGCTAGATCAACATTGTTATAGATTTAACAACACTTTAGTGTCTTAGACTTTCAGTATTTATAACAATACTAAGAACGTCTTAAACGTTCAGGAGAACATTCTTTTCATAGTTCATTTGTGTATTCGCTTGTTTTTTTAGATAATTGTATATATATTAAACATATTTTAAAAGTTGCATTAAATTTATGTAAATGCATTCGCTTGTTTTTTTAGATAATTGTATATATATTAAACATATTTTAAAAGTTGCATTAAATTTATGTATACAATTATCTAAAAAAACAAGCGAATACACAAATGAACTATGAAAAGAATGTTCTCCTGAACGTTTAAGACGTTCTTAGTATTGTTATAAATACTGAATGTCTAAGACACTAAAGTGTTTTAAAGCTATAACAATGTTGATCTAGCGCGATAACTGTGATGCGCGAGAGCTCATGAAGATGATGATGCGCGAATTCAATGGATGATTGTCATCAAATGCCTTCTGTAAGGGTTGATGACGCGATGCAATGATAGTTAATCTCCACTGAGATTGTGAATGATATTCCTCCAGTGAGGACTGGTAACGGGCCCACCTTGTGTCCCGGGGGTTGTCGTTAGTAAAACCTGGCTGCGCAGGTACGGGGACCGTCTCCACCGCTTGTAACGTTATTCGTGGAAGCTTAGCTCCACTCCTGGATATCCAAACCTAGATGGCTTACTCCAACCCTGGATGGCTTATATCCTGGATGGCTTATATCCTGGATCCTTATCCCCTGGATGGCTTATATCCTGGATGGCTTAGGCTGTAATTATACATACGTTTTAGCTGTCGGTTTACAAACATAACAATCTTGCATAATTATCATTACCCAAACAAATCATTATTCAATCAATATATGTAAGCTGTACTAATGATGAGTAGCAATGTATACATATTCTACAACGCCATGTATACGCTATGTACGTCGCTGTTAATCAATGCCCTTAATACATGTAATATAAACATGATCAAATTACTCATATATTACACTCACTGAGTTATGCATGCACGCATTTATTCTTGTCACTCATCTCATTGTTAACTAATGTTAACAATCGTGTATTACAATCACTGAATTATACGCCAACGTTAAGTAATGCACCTATTATCCACTGTTATCAAATTAATATTGTTTTACAATTAATGATCAATTACAATAATTACATCTAATAAAGTAACTTCAAACTCATATGCTAGTCTAAAGTTATGTTTGAGAAACATCAATGCTAACCGGATGTCGTAACCGCCAAACAAGATGGCGCCGCCCACTGAATACAAATATACGATAAAAGTTTAATAAAACTACTAACCACATGTTGCCTGTGAAATTTGCCGTCCAATCTCTGTTCCAACAAAGTACTTTCGACGATCCCGGCGAAAGCTAGAAGACAATGGGTTTTATAGCAAACATTACGCCCAAATCATTATTTGCCCCGTTCAGTCCGTGACAAACGTGGCTAAATCTACAGTATTGAATCTACACGCGAGGCCCTTATACAATTTTGCCGTTTAAGGAAAATATACCTATACGTTAACATGCATTAGCACAAAACTAAACTTATGACACGGCCTCTCTGGCGGCCACTTAAAATGTGCACGCTTTTACGTGTTACATGAATAGATCATGAATATTGTGAAATTGTTTCACCTCGAACAATAGATTTTGGGTGTAACCGATACAAGAGCTATATACGACCAGTACGCTCTACCCGTGACATTTTGTGACAGTTGGATAACCATTGATTGGAATAATAGGTCAACGTATTGTCCGTTATTAATAAGACGCAATTTATATGCAATTAATAGAATATGTGCAAACACCTTCAAACTTTAGTTTGCTAATTAATTATCTGTTAATAAGATGACCAGTATTTGGATTGATTTGTGTTAAGTACATTATTAGAAAGGATGAAAGGACATCAAAGGGCTAGACGAAATATATTGTCTTAATTAAATGATCGGATTACGAAGATTTATCACATTGGATTACCTCTATAGTTCTGAATTATTATTTCTTATTTATCGATATTTGAATTTTATTAATAAGCAAGACCAAACCATTTTTTAAGAAGGGAAATTCTAGTTTAATATCAAAACTCTCGAAACAAATAATATGGCTGTCACATGCTATATTTTAAATTAGTGTACAGATAAAAAAGATACATAAAGCACGTTTTCATAATATGTCTGTAATGGTTAAACAAATGGTTTCTTTAATTTTCCTTATACGTGTATTAAGTGTTATCTTAGTTTATTAGATCAGTTGTCATGAAAATGCTGTGCATTTGGATTTGTTGTACACCTATTGTAAATGTACAAAAAACAAAAGTATTTATTGCTATATATAACAACTATGTAAATTGATAACTTTCTGCGTTTTTGAAGGTTTTAAACGCCGAGTAAGGCCCGAAGATCTCTAAGTCATTGTGTAATTCACTATGTGTTTGATTATGCTTGCAATTTATATATTTGACTCAGCTACTATAATGCATTGATTAACGTGATATTGAGTAACAGGTCAAGGTAACAGTAAACAAGATCTTGAAAATTGTTTCAGGAAAATATAACATGTTCATCAGTTGGCTATAGTCATACGAACGTGTCAGTTTCATGAGTGCTGTTTGCATGTTATTTCTACTGTCAATTTCAAATAAGCTGTACCCTTTAAGATATAATATAACTTTTAAGTGTGCTGTACACGGTACACTAAACTGTCTTTTTTATATGTGCTGTACGCTGTAAGTTATAATGTCAATTTTATATGTGCTGTGCACTGTAAGTTAAATTGTCAGTTGTATATGTGCTGAATACTGTAATTTACGCTGTCAGTTTTATATGTGCTGAACACTGCAAGTTATACAGTCAGTTGTATATGTACTGTACACTGTAAGTTGTAGTTTCAGTTTTATGTGTGCTGTACAAGGTAAGTTGTAAAGTCAGTTTTATAGGTGCTGTACGCTTTAATATATACTTTAATTTTATATGTGCTGCACGTTGTAAGTTATACTGTATTTTTATATGTTCTGTAAGCTGTAAGTTATACTGTCAGTTTTATATGTGTTGTACACTGTAAGTTATTCTGTCAGTTGTATATGTGCTGTTCACTTTAAGTTGTACTGTCAGTTTTATGTGTGCTGTGCACTGTAAGTTATAATGTTTTTTTATATGTGATGTATGATGTAAGTTATACTGTAATTGTTATATGAACTGTACACTGTCAGTTATACTGTTAGTTTTATATGTGCTGTACGCTTTAAGTTATAATGTCAGTTTTATATGTAGTTTACATTGCATTGTATGATATAGCTGCAGTTTTATAGGTACTGTACGCTCTAAGTTATACTGCCAGTTGTAAGCATGCTGTATCATATAAGTTTTAGAGTCAGTCTTATATGTGCTGTACGCTGTGTGTTATTCTGTCAGTTGTAAATTTGCTGTAAACTTTAAGTTGTACTGTCTGTTTTATGTCTGCTGTACACTTTAAGTTGTACTGTCAATTTTATATATGCTGTACGCTGCAAGTTATACTGTAATTTTATATGTGATATATGGTGTAAGTTATACTGTTAGTTGTATATGTGCTGTACAATGTATGTTTTACTGTCAATTTTACATGAGATATACTCCGTTAGTTATACTGTCAGTGGTGTACACTTTAAAAAAAAGTATGACAATGGACTATTGTAAGTTGTACTCTCATTTTTTTGTCTGCTGTACACTGTAAGTTGTGCTGTCAGTTTTATATGTTCTGAACGCTGTACGTTATAATGTAATTTTATATGTGATGTATGGTGTAAGTTATACTGTCAGTTGTATATGTGCTTTACAATGTATGTTATGCTGTCAGTTTTATATGTGCTGTACGCTGTAAGTTATACTGTCAGTTGTATATGTGCTATACACGCTAAGTTATACTGTCAATTGTATATGTACTGTACGCTGTAAGTTATACTGTCAGCTTTATATGTGCAGTACGCATTGTATATGTGCAGTACGCATGTAACGTATTATGTTAGTTTTAGAGTATGCGGTATCCTGTCAGTTTGGTGCGTACCGAACAGTTTAAGTTATATTGTCAGTTGTATATGTGATTTAGAATGTATGTTATACTTTCAATTTTATATGTGCTGTATGCTGTAAGTTATACTGTCAGTTGTATATGTGCTTTACAATGTATGTTATGCTGTCAGTTTTATATCTTCTGTACGCTGTAAGTTATACTGTCAGTTGTATATGTGCTATACACGCTAAGTTATACTGTCAATTTTATATATACTGCACGCTGTAAGTTATACTGTCAGTTTTGTATGTGCAGTACGCAATGTATATATGCAGTACGCATATAACGTATTATGTTAGTTTTAGAGTATGCGGTATCCTGTCAGTTTGGTCCGTACCGAACGGTTTAAGTTAATCTGTCAGTTGTATGTGTACTGAAGGCATATAAGGTAATACATACAGTTAATGTGTACTCTATATATGCAAGTTATACTGTCGTTTTATATGTTCAGTAGGTGGGGTGTAACTGTCAATCTTCTGGTGGCTATTGGTCACTACTGAATAAGTGTGCTTTACGACATCAATCTTCAACAAATAACTATGTTTAAATATAACGTACAAGCTAATATTCAATAATATTTATTTTCATAATAATATCACATGTATTATATAACCCATATTTAACATTAGGGTATTACAATTAATGTATATAAAACATATGTATAATAGCATGATGCTGATAATAAATAACAATCACATTACAAACAACATCTTCTTTAGCACGTCTGAATAGACGAATAGCACATTCTTAAATCACAACACACAATATAATATCTATTGCTACTGATATCATTAACAGTCTCTGTAAAACTCGCAGAAAGCGCTAGCCCACACTCCAACAGCCTTGTCATTGCTAGTACCTGGTGCTGATGACCTTGACCTCATTGGTGACGTCTGTTCACTGTCACTATCGTCTGACTCGAGTGCTATCGCGATGGAACTGGCCTTTTGCTGGACCTGAAGTTATTAAAATTTAAATAAACGAAGGAACAAGCAAATGAATAACAAATTATATGAAAATAATAACGAAGTAAATTCAGTAAATAAACGTAGTATGTGGAATAAGAGCATAATCAAATAATTCACAGCGAAAATCGCGGTAGCAACACTCTTGGTTCTTTGTTATTGATTTCAGAGTTTGTCTCAACGCAATCCTGCTTATACATAGTTGTGCTAGAAACTAAAACACCAACATCAATTCTATAACGCATATGAAAATATAAAAATATAAATAATGTGTAATTACCTGTTGCCATGTCTTGTTCCCATACTGCGTGTACATCTGACGTACACCCTCACTGACAGACAAGCGGAGAACAAGGTGGAGCTGTTGGGAGCGGGAACCTCCCATGGAACACATGAGCATCCTCTGGCTTATAGAAGTGTTTTGTTCATCTGAAAACAAGGACATACATACATGATTGTACGTTATAAATTCATGCTATATTATAAGATATATAGGATATTACAAACACGGTACTAATAAACAACCATATATATTAACAGGACGGTATTATTTGATTGCTAGAGTAAATATCATTTAGTTACAAAGCTACAATGTAATATGTAACATGCTTAAAAAGGGTAAGACTTTTCGTGGGAGTTTTGCGGGCCAACTTAACATTAACAAATAATGACTTTTCTATACTATTCGACCAAAACATACTGAATGAGACGAAACATGAACCATTGCTTTTCACGCAATTCATTTTGCGGAGTAACGTGTGCTTTTTTATTGTTTACGAGCGAGGGGCCACTACCATATTTTAATGACAGGATATATTATTATAAACAAGAAACAGATCACTGACCTACCGTTTGTTATTGATAATTTGCTTAATTTTGAAAATAACATTTTAAAACCCACATTCAAATATAAAAATTAAAAGCTCATTAGTTATTGGAAACTTACCTAGGAGAGACGGCTGTATTTGTGTATTGTCATGGGCAACTAACAGGTCACGGAGTCCTGATGCAGCAGTAGTAATATCCATGGTGATATATGCAGACGAAAACTAATGTTGTAGTATGTGATTCACAGAAGTGATTGATATGCTACTGATAATTTCAAGGTTATATACCGTTGAAAATAGACAATCAACATCACTAAATGGTTTGTCAGTTAATTAAAAGATAATAAGATGAACTGTTGTACTGATTAATAAAGAACATGCCTTAATTGATTTGTTTAAAAATACATCAAAGAAGATAAAAGGGATGCCTTTTTACTTGATTGGTGCTGATTGATTTTAATTACTGATTACTCACTGGGTTGGATAACCATTGATTGGAATAATAGGTCAACGTATTGTCCGTTATTAATAAGACGCAATTTATATGCAATTAATAGAATATGTGCAAACACCTTCAAACTTTAGTTTGCTAATTAATTATCTGTTAATAAGATGACCAGTATTTGGATTGATTTGTGTTAAGTACATTATTAGAAAGGATGAAAGGACATCAAAGGGTTAGACGAAATATATTGTCTTAATTAAATGATCGGATTACGAAGATTTATCACATTGGATTACCTCTATAGTTCTGAATTATTATTTCTTATTTATCGATATTTGAATTTTATTAATAAGCAAGACCAAACCATTTTTTAAGAAGGGAAATTCTAGTTTAATATCAAAACTCTCGAAACAAATAATATGGCTGTCACATGCTATATTTTAAATTAGTGTACAGATAAAAAAGATACATAAAGCACGTTTTCATAATATGTCTGTAATGGTTAAAAAAATGGTTTCTTTAATTTTCCTTATACGTGTATTAAGTGTTATCTTAGTTTATTAGATCAGTTGTCATGAAAATGCTGTGCATTTGGATTTATTGTACACCTATTGTAAATGTACAGAAAACAAAAGTATTTATTGCTATATATAACAACTATGTAAATTGATAACTTTCTGCGTTTTTAAAGGTTTTAAACGCCGAGTAAGGCCCGAAGATCTCTAAGTCATTGTGTAATTCACTATGTGTTTGATTATGCTTGTAATTTATATATTTGACTCAGCTACTATAATGCATTGATTAACGTGATATTGAGTAACAGGTCAAGGTAACAGTAAACAAGATCTTGAAAATTGTTTCAGGAAAATATAACATGTTCATCAGTTGGCTATAGTCATACGAACGTGTCAGTTTCATGAGTGCTGTTTGCATGTTATTTCTACTGTCAATTTCAAATAAGCTGTACCCTTTAAGATATAATATAACTTTTAAGTGTGCTGTACACGGTACACTAAACTGTCTTTTTTATATGTGCTGTACGCTGTAAGTTATAATGTCAATTTTATATGTGCTGTGCACTCTAAGTTAAATTGTCAGTTGTATATGTGCTGAATACTGTAATTTACGCTGTCAGTTTTATATGTGCTGAACACTGCAAGTTATACAGTCAGTTGTATATGTACTGTACACTGTAATTTGTAGTTTCAGTTTTATGTGTGCTGTGCACTGTAAGTTATAATGTTTTTTTTATATGTGATGTATGATGTAAGTTATACTGTAATTGTTATATGAACTGTACACTGTCAGTTATACTGTCAGTTTTATATGTGCTGTACGCTTTAAGTTATAATGTCAGTTTTATATGTAGTTTACATTGCATTGTATGCTATAGCGTCAGTTTTATAGGTACTGTACGCTCTAAGTTATACTGTCAGTTGTAAGCATGCTGTATCATATAAGTTTTAGAGTCAGTCTTATATGTGCTGTACGCTGTATGTTATTCTGTCAGTTGTAAATGTGCTGTAAACTTTAAGTTGTACTGTCTGTTTTATATCTGCTGTACACTTTAAGTTGTACTGTCAATTTTATATATGCTGTACGCTGCAAGTTATACTGTAGTTTTATATGTGATATATGGTGTAAGTTATACTGTTAGTTGTATATGTGCTGTACAATGTATGTTATACTGTCAATTTAATATGAGATATACTCCGTTAGTTATACTGTCAGTCTTATATGTGGTGTACACTTTAAAAAAAGTATGACAATGGACTGTTGTAAGTTGTACTGTCAGTTTTTTGTGTGCTGTACACTGTAAGTTGTGCTGTCAGTTTTATATGTTCTGAACGCTGTACGTTATAATGTAATTTTATATGTGATGTATGGTGTAAGTTATACTGTCAGTTGTATATGTGCTTTACAATGTATGTTATGCTGTCAGTTTTATATGTGCTGTACGCTGTAAGTTATACTGTCAGTTGTATATGTGCTATACACGCTAAGTTATACTGTCAATTGTATATGTGCTTTACAATGTATGTTATGCTGTCAGTTTTATATGTGCTGTACGCTGTAAGTTATACTGTCAGTTGTATATGTGCTATACACGCTAAGTTATACTGTCAATTGTATATGTACTGTACGCTGTAAGTTATACTGTCAGCTTTATATGTGCAGTACGCATTGTATATGTGCAGTACGCATGTAACGTATTATGTTAGTTTTAGAGTATGCGGTATCCTGTCAGTTTGGTGCGTACCGAACAGTTTAAGTTATATTGTCAGTTGTATATGTGATTTAGAATGCATGTTATACTTTCAATTTTATATGTGCTGTATGCTGTAAGTTATACTGTCAGTTGTATATGTGCTTTACAATGTATGTTATGCTGTCAGTTTTATATGTGCTGTACGCTGTAAGTTATACTGTCAGTTGTATATGTGCTATACACGCTAAGTTATACTGTCAATTGTATATGTACTGTACGCTGTAAGTTATACTGTCAGCTTTATATGTGCAGTACGCATTGTATATGTGCAGTACGCATGTAACGTATTATGTTAGTTTTAGAGTATGCGGTATCCTGTCAGTTTGGTGCGTACCGAACAGTTTAAGTTATATTGTCAGTTGTATATGTGATTTAGAATGTATGTTATACTTTCAATTTTATATGTGCTGTATGCTGTAAGTTATACTGTCAGTTGTATATGTGCTTTACAATGTATGTTATGCTGTCAGTTTTATATCTTCTGTACGCTGTAAGTTATACTGTCAGTTGTATATGTGCTATACACGCTAAGTTATACTGTCAATTTTATATATACTGCACGCTGTAAGTTATACTGTCAGTTTTGTATGTGCAGTACGCATTGTATATATGCAGTACGCATGTAACGTATTATGTTAGTTTTAGAGTATGCGGTATCCTGTCAGTTTGGTCCGTACCGAACGGTTTAAGTTAATCTGTCAGTTGTATGTGTACTGAAGGCATATAAGGTAATACATACAGTTAATGTGTACTCTATATATGTAAGTTATACTGTCGTTTTATATGTTCAGTAGGTGGGGTGTAACTGTCAATCATCTGGTGGCTATTGGTCACTACTGAATAAGTGTGCTTTACGACATCAATCTTCAACAAATAACTATGTTTAAATATAACGTACAAGCTAATATTCAATAATATTTATTTTCATAATAATATCACATGTATTATATAACCCATATTTAACATTAGGGTATTACAATTAATGTATATAAAACATATGTATAATAGCATGATGCTGATAATAAATAACAATCACATTACAAACAACATCTTCTTTAGCACGTCTGAATAGTCGAATAGCACATTCTTAAATCACAACACACAATATAATATCTATTGCTACTGATATCATTAACAGTCTCTGTAAAACTCGCAGAAAGCGCTAGCCCACACTCCAACAGCCTTGTCATTGCTAGTACCTGGTGCTGATGACCTTGACCTCATTGGTGACGTCTGTTCACTGTCACTATCGTCTGACTCGAGTGCTATCGCGATGGAACTGGCCTTTTGCTGGACCTGAAGTTATTAAAATTTAAATAAACGAAGGAACAAGCAAATGAATAACAAATTATATAAAAAATAATAACGAAGGAAATTCAGTAAATAAACGTAGTATGTGGAATAAGAGCATAATCAAATAATTCACAGCGAAAATCGCGGTAGCAACACTCTTGGTTCTTTGTTATTGATTTCAGAGTTTGTCTCAACGCAATCCTGCTTATACATAGTTGTGCTAGAAACTAAAACACCAACATCAATTCTATAACGCATATGAAAATATAAAAATATAAATAATGTGTAATTACCTGTTGCCATGTCTTGTTCCCATACTGCGTGTACATCTGACGTACACCCTCACTGACAGACAAGCGGAGAACAAGGTGGAGCTGTTGGGAGCGGGAACCTCCCATGGAACACATGAGCATCCTCTGGCTTATAGAAGTGTTTTCTTCATCTGAAAACAAGGACATACATACATGATTGTACTTTATAAATTCATGCTATATTATAAGATATATAGGATATTACAAACACGGTACTAATAAACAACCATATATATTAACAGGACGGTATTATTTGATTGCTAGAGTAAATATCATTTAGTTACAAAGCTACGATGTAATATGTAACATGCTTAAAAAGGGTAAGACTTTTCGTGGGAGTTTTGCGGGCCAACTTAACATTAACAAATAATGACTTTTCTATACTATTCGACCAAAACATACTGAATGAAACGAAACATGAACCATTGCTTTTCACGCAATTCATTTTGCGGAGTAACGTGTGCTTTTTTATTGTTTACGAGCGAGGGGCCACTACCATATTTTAATGACAGGATATATTATTATAAACAAGAAACAGATCACTGACCTACCGTTTGTTATTGATAATTTGCTTAATTTTGAAAATAACATTTTAAAACCCACATTCAAATATAAAAATTAAAAGCTCATTAGTTATTGGAAACTTACCTAGGAGAGACAGCTGTATTTGTGTATTGTCATGGGCAACTAACAGGTCACGGAGTCCTGATGCAGCAGTAGTAATATCCATGGTGATATATGCAGACGAAAACTAATGTTGTAGTATGTGATTCACAGAAGTGATTGATATGCTACTGATAATTTCAAGGTTATATACCGTTGAAAATAGACAATCAACATCACTAAATGGTTTGTCAATTAATTAAAAGATAATAAGATGAACTGTTGTACTGATTAATAAAGAACATGCCTTAATTGATTTGTTTAAAAATACATCAAAGAAGATAAAAGGGATGCCTTTTTACTTGATTGGTGCTGATTGATTTTAATTACTGATTACTCACTGGGTTGGATAACCATTGATTGGAATAATAGGTCAACGTATTGTCCGTTATTAATAAGACGCAATTTATATGCAATTAATAGAATATGTGCAAACACCTTCAAACTTTAGTTTGCTAATTAATTATCTGTTAATAAGATGACCAGTATTTGGATTGATTTGTGTTAAGTACATTATTAGAAAGGATGAAAGGACATCAAAGGGTTAGACGAAATATATTGTCTTAATTAAATGATCGGATTACGAAGATTTATCACATTGGATTACCTCTATAGTTCTGAATTATTATTTCTTATTTATCGATATTTGAATTTTATTAATAAGCAAGACCAAACCATTTTTTAAGAAGGGAAATTCTAGTTTAATATCAAAACTCTCGAAACAAATAATATGGCTGTCACATGCTATATTTTAAATTAGTGTACAGATAAAAAAGATACATAAAGCACGTTTTCATAATATGTCTGTAATGGTTAAAAAAATGGTTTCTTTAATTTTCCTTATACGTGTATTAAGTGTTATCTTAGTTTATTAGATCAGTTGTCATGAAAATGCTGTGCATTTGGATTTATTGTACACCTATTGTAAATGTACAGAAAACAAAAGTATTTATTGCTATATATAACAACTATGTAAATTGATAACTTTCTGCGTTTTTAAAGGTTTTAAACGCCGAGTAAGGCCCGAAGATCTCTAAGTCATTGTGTAATTCACTATGTGTTTGATTATGCTTGTAATTTATATATTTGACTCAGCTACTATAATGCATTGATTAACGTGATATTGAGTAACAGGTCAAGGTAACAGTAAACAAGATCTTGAAAATTGTTTCAGGAAAATATAACATGTTCATCAGTTGGCTATAGTCATACGAACGTGTCAGTTTCATGAGTGCTGTTTGCATGTTATTTCTACTGTCAATTTCAAATAAGCTGTACCCTTTAAGATATAATATTACTTTTAAGTGTGCTGTACACGGTACACTAAACTGTCTTTTTTATATGTGCTGTACGCTGTAAGTTATAATGTCAATTTTATATGTGCTGTGCACTCTAAGTTAAATTGTCAGTTGTATATGTGCTGAATACTGTAATTTACGCTGTCAGTTTTATATGTGCTGAACACTGCAAGTTATACAGTCAGTTGTATATGTACTGTACACTGTAATTTGTAGTTTCAGTTTTATGTGTGCTGTGCACTGTAAGTTATAATGTTTTTTTTATATGTGATGTATGATGTAAGTTATACTGTAATTGTTATATGAACTGTACACTGTCAGTTATACTGTCAGTTTTATATGTGCTGTACGCTTTAAGTTATAATGTCAGTTTTATATGTAGTTTACATTGCATTGTATGCTATAGCGTCAGTTTTATAGGTACTGTACGCTCTAAGTTATACTGTCAGTTGTAAGCATGCTGTATCATATAAGTTTTAGAGTCAGTCTTATATGTGCTGTACGCTGTATGTTATTCTGTCAGTTGTAAATGTGCTGTAAACTTTAAGTTGTACTGTCTGTTTTATATCTGCTGTACACTTTAAGTTGTACTGTCAATTTTATATATGCTGTACGCTGCAAGTTATACTGTAGTTTTATATGTGATATATGGTGTAAGTTATACTGTTAGTTGTATATGTGCTGTTCAATGTATGTTATACTGTCAATTTAATATGAGATATACTCCGTTAGTTATACTGTCAGTCTTATATGTGGTGTACACTTTAAAAAAAGTATGACAATGGACTGTTGTAAGTTGTACTGTCAGTTTTTTGTGTGCTGTACACTGTAAGTTGTGCTGTCAGTTTTATATGTTCTGAACGCTGTACGTTATAATGTAATTGTATATGTGATGTATGGTGTAAGTTATACTGTCAGTTGTATATGTGCTTTACAATGTATGTTATGCTGTCAGTTTTATATGTGCTGTACGCTGTAAGTTATACTGTCAGTTGTATATGTGCTATACACGCTAAGTTATACTGTCAATTGTATATGTACTGTACGCTGTAAGTTATACTGTCAGCTTTATATGTGCAGTATGCATTGTATATGTGCAGTACGCATGTAACGTATTATGTTAGTTTTAGAGTATGCGGTATCCTGTCAGTTTGGTGCGTACCGAACAGTTTAAGTTATATTGTCAGTTGTATATGTGATTTAGAATGTATGTTATACTTTCAATTTTATATGTGCTGTATGCTGTAAGTTATACTGTCAGTTGTATATGTGCTTTACAATGTATGTTATGCTGTCAGTTTTATATGTGCTGTACGCTGTAAGTTATACTGTCAGTTGTATATGTGCTATACACGCTAAGTTATACTGTCAATTGTATATGTACTGTACGCTGTAAGTTATACTGTCAGCTTTATATGTGCAGTACGCATTGTATATGTGCAGTACGCATGTAAGGTATTATGTTAGTTTTAGAGTATGCGGTATCCTGTCAGTTTGGTGCGTACCGAACAGTTTAAGTTATATTGTCAGTTGTATATGTGATTTAGAATGTATGTTATACTTTCAATTTTATATGTGCTGTATGCTGTAAGTTATACTGTCAGTTGTATATGTGCTTTACAATGTATGTTATGCTGTCAGTTTTATATGTGCTGTACGCTGTAAGTTATACTGTCAGTTGTATATGTGCTATACACGCTAAGTTATACTGTCAATTGTATATGTACAGTACGCTGTAAGTTATACTGTCAGCTTTATATGTGCAGTACGCATTGTATATGTGCAGTACGCATGTAAGGTATTATGTTAGTTTTAGAGTATGCGGTATCCTGTCAGTTTGGTGCGTACCGAACAGTTTAAGTTGTATTGTCAGTTGTATATGTGATTTAGAATGTATGTTATACTTTCAATTTTATATGTGCTGTATGCTGTAAGTTATACTGTCAGTTGTATATGTGCTTTACAATGTATGTTATGCTGTCAGTTTTATATGTGCTGTACGCTGTAAGTTATACTGTCAGTTGTATATGCGCTATACACGCTAAGTTATACTGTCAATTGTATATGTACTGTACGCTGTAAGTTATACTGTCAGCTTTATATGTGCAGTACGCATTGTATATGTGCAGTACGCATGTAAGGTATTATGTTAGTTTTAGAGTATGCGGTATCCTGTCAGTTTGGTGCGTACCGAACAGTTTAAGTTATATTGTCAGTTGTATATGTGATTTAGAATGTATGTTATACTTTCAATTTTATATGTGCTGTATGCTGTAAGTTATACTGTCAGTTGTATATGTGCTTTACAATGTATGTTATGCTGTCAGTTTTATATGTGCTGTACGCTGTAAGTTATACTGTCAGTTGTATATGTGCTATACACGCTAAGTTATACTGTCAATTGTATATGTACTGTACGCTGTAAGTTATACTGTCAGCTTTATATGTGCAGTACGCATTGTATATGTGCAGTACGCATGTAACGTATTATGTTAGTTTTAGAGTATGCGGTATCCTGTCAGTTTGGTGCGTACCGAACAGTTTAAGTTATATTGTCAGTTGTATATGTGATTTAGAATGTATGTTATACTTTCAATTTTATATGTGCTGTATGCTGTAAGTTATACTGTCAGTTGTATATGTGCTTTACAATGTATGTTATGCTGTCAGTTTTATATCTTCTGTACGCTGTAAGTTATACTGTCAGTTGTATATGTGCTATACACGCTAAGTTATACTGTCAATTTTATATATACTGCACGCTGTAAGTTATACTGTCAGTTTTGTATGTGCAGTACGCATTGTATATATGCAGTACGCATGTAACGTATTATGTTAGTTTTAGAGTATGCGGTATCCTGTCAGTTTGGTCCGTACCGAACGGTTTAAGTTAATCTGTCAGTTGTATGTGTACTGAAGGCATATAAGGTAATACATACAGTTAATGTGTACTCTATATATGTAAGTTATACTGTCGTTTATATGTTCAGTAGGTGGGGTGTAACTGTCAATCTTCTGGTGGCTATTGGTCACTACTGAATAAGTGTGCTTTACGACATCAATCTTCAACAAATAACTATGTTTAAATATAACGTACAAGCTAATATTCAATAATATTTATTTTCATAATAATATCACATGTATTATATAACCCATATTTAACATTAGGGTATTACAATTAATGTATATAAAACATATGTATAATAGCATGATGCTGATAATAAATAACAATCACATTACAAACAACATCTTCTTTAGCACGTCTGAATAGACGAATAGCACATTCTTAAATCACAACACACAATATAATATCTATTGCTACTGATATCATTAACAGTCTCTGTAAAACTCGCAGAAAGCGCTAGCCCACAATCCAACAGTCTTGTCATTGCTAGTACCTGGTGCTGATGACCTTGACCTCATTGGTGACGTCTGTTCACTGTCACTATCGTCTGACTCGAGTGCTATCGCGATGGAACTGGCCTTTTGCTGGACCTGAAGTTATTAAAATTTAAATAAACGAAGGAACAAGCAAATGAATAACAAATTATATGAAAATAATAACGAAGGAAATTCAGTAAATAAACGTAGTATGTGGAATAAGAGCATAATCAAATAATTCACAGCGAAAATCGCGGTAGCAACACTCTTGGTTCTTTGTTATTGATTTCAGAGTTTGTCTCAACGCAATCCTGCTTATACATAGTTGTGCTAGAAACTAAAACACCAACATCAATTCTATAACGCATATGAAAATATAAAAATATAAATAATGTGTAATTACCTGTTGCCATGTCTTGTTCCCATACTGCGTGTACATCTGACGTACACCCTCACTGACAGACAAGCGGAGAACAAGGTGGAGCTGTTGGGAGCGGGAACCTCCCATGGAACACATGAGCATCCTCTGGCTTATAGAAGTGTTTTGTTCATCTGAAAACAAGGACATACATACATGATTGTACGTTATAAATTCATGCTATATTATAAGATATATAGGATATTACAAACACGGTACTAATAAACAACCATATATATTAACAGGACGGTATTATTTGATTGCTAGAGTAAATATCATTTAGTTACAAAGCTACAATGTAATATGTAACATGCTTAAAAAGGGTAAGACTTTTCGTGGGAGTTTTGCGGGCCAACTTAACATTAACAAATAATGACTTTTCTATACTATTCGACCAAAACATACTGAATGAGACGAAACATGAACCATTGCTTTTCACGCAATTCATTTTGCGGAGTAACGTGTGCTTTTTTATTGTTTACGAGCGAGGGGCCCCTACCATATTTTAATGACAGGATATATTATTATAAATAAGAAACAGATCACTGACCTACCGTTTGTTATTGATAATTTGCTTAATTTTGAAAATAACATTTTAAAACCCACATTCAAATATAAAAATTAAAAGCTCATTAGTTATTGGAAACTTACCTAGGAGAGACAGCTGTATTTGTGTATTGTCATGGGCAACTAACAGGTCACGGAGTCCTGATGCAGCAGTAGTAATATCCATGGTGATATATGCAGACGAAAACTAATGTTGTAGTATGTGATTCACAGAAGTGATTGATATGCTACTGATAATTTCAAGGTTATATACCGTTGAAAATAGACAATCAACATCACTAAATGGTTTGTCAATTAATTAAAAGATAATAAGATGAACTGTTGTACTGATTAATAAAGAACATGCCTTAATTGATTTGTTTAAAAATACATCAAAGAAGATAAAAGGGATGCCTTTTTACTTGATTGGTGCTGATTGATTTTAATTACTGATTACTCACTGGGTTGGATAACCATTGATTGGAATAATAGGTCAACGTATTGTCCGTTATTAATAAGACGCAATTTATATGCAATTAATAGAATATGTGCAAACACCTTCAAACTTTAGTTTGCTAATTAATTATCTGTTAATAAGATGACCAGTATTTGGATTGATTTGTGTTAAGTACATTATTAGAAAGGATGAAAGGACATCAAAGGGTTAGACGAAATATATTGTCTTAATTAAATGATCGGATTACGAAGATTTATCACATTGGATTACCTCTATAGTTCTGAATTATTATTTCTTATTTATCGATATTTGAATTTTATTAATAAGCAAGACCAAACCATTTTTTAAGAAGGGAAATTCTAGTTTAATATCAAAACTCTCGAAACAAATAATATGGCTGTCACATGCTATATTTTAAATTAGTGTACAGATAAAAAAGATACATAAAGCACGTTTTCATAATATGTCTGTAATGGTTAAAAAAATGGTTTCTTTAATTTTCCTTATACGTGTATTAAGTGTTATCTTAGTTTATTAGATCAGTTGTCATGAAAATGCTGTGCATTTGGATTTATTGTACACCTATTGTAAATGTACAGAAAACAAAAGTATTTATTGCTATATATAACAACTATGTAAATTGATAACTTTCTGCGTTTTTGAAGGTTTTAAACGCCGAGTAAGGCCCGAAGATCTCTAAGTCATTGTGTAATTCACTATGTGTTTGATTATGCTTGCAATTTATATATTTGACTCAGCTACTATAATGCATTGATTAACGTGATATTGAGTAACAGGTCAAGGTAACAGTAAACAAGATCTTGAAAATTGTTTCAGGAAAATATAACATGTTCATCAGTTGGCTATAGTCATACGAACGTGTCAGTTTCATGAGTGCTGTTTGCATGTTATTTCTACTGTCAATTTCAAATAAGCTGTACCCTTTAAGATATAATATAACTTTTAAGTGTGCTGTACACGGTACACTAAACTGTTTTTTTTATATGTGCTGTACGCTGTAAGTTATAATGTCAATTTTATATGTGCTGTGCACTGTAAGTTAAATTGTCAGTTGTATATGTGCTGAATACTGTAATTTACGCTGTCAGTTTTATATGTGCTGAACACTGCAAGTTATACAGTCAGTTGTATATGTACTGTACACTGTAAGTTGTAGTTTCAGTTTTATGTGTGCTGTACAAGGTAAGTTGTAAAGTCAGTTTTATAGGTGCTGTACGCTGTAATATATACAGTAATTTTATATGTGCTGCACGTTGTAAGTTATACTGTATTTTTATATGTTCTGTAAGCTGTAAGTTATACTGTCAGTTGTATATGTGCTGTTCACTTTAAGTTGTACTGTCAGTTTTATGTGTGCTGTGCACTGTAAGTTATAATGTTTTTTTTATATGTGATGTATGATGTAAGTTATACTGTAATTGTTATATGAACTGTACACTGTCAGTTATAATGTTAGTTTTATATGTGCTGTACGCTTTAAGTTATAATGTCAGTTTTATATGTAGTTTACATTGCATTTATGATATAGCTGCAGTTTTATAGGTACTGTACGCTCTAAGTTATACTGCCAGTTGTAAGCATGCTGTATCATATAAGTTTTAGAGTCAGTCTTATATGTGCTGTACGCTGTATGTTATTCTGTCAGTTGTAAATTTGCTGTAAACTTTAAGTTGTACTGTCTGTTTTATGTCTGCTGTACACTTTAAGTTGTACTGTCAATTTTATATATGCTGTACGCTGCAAGTTATACTGTAATTTTATATGTGATATATGGTGTAAGTTATACTGTTAGTTGTATATGTGCTGTACAATGTATGTTATACTGTCAATTTTACATGAGATATACTCCGTTAGTTATACTGTCAGTCTTATATGTGGTGTACACTTTAAAAAAAAGTATGACAATGGACTATTGTAAGTTGTACTCTCATTTTTTTGTCTGCTGTACACTGTAAGTTGTGCTGTCAGTTTTATATGTTCTGAACGCTGTACGTTATAATGTAATTTTATATGTGATGTATGGTGTAAGTTATACTGTCAGTTGTATATGTGCTTTACAATGTATGTTATGCTGTCAGTTTTATATGTGCTGTACGCTGTAAGTTATACTGTCAGTTGTATATGTGCTATACACGCTAAGTTATACTGTCAATTGTATATGTACTGTACGCTGTAAGTTATACTGTCAGCTTTATATGTGCAGTACGCATTGTATATGTGCAGTACGCATGTAAGGTATTATGTTAGTTTTAGAGTATGCGGTATCCTGTCAGTTTGGTGCGTACCGAACAGTTTAAGTTATATTGTCAGTTGTATATGTGATTTAGAATGTATGTTATACTTTCAATTTTATATGTGCTGTATGCTGTAAGTTATACTGTCAGTTGTATATGTGCTTTACAATGTATGTTATGCTGTCAGTTTTATATGTGCTGTACGCTGTAAGTTATACTGTCAGTTGTATATGTGCTATACACGCTAAGTTATACTGTCAATTGTATATGTACTGTACGCTGTAAGTTATACTGTCAGCTTTATATGTGCAGTACGCATTGTATATGTGCAGTACGCATGTAACGTATTATGTTAGTTTTAGAGTATGCGGTATCCTGTCAGTTTGGTGCGTACCGAACAGTTTAAGTTATATTGTCAGTTGTATATGTGATTTAGAATGTATGTTATACTTTCAATTTTATGTGCTGTATGCTGTAAGTTATACTGTCAGTTGTATATGTGCTTTACAATGTATGTTATGCTGTCAGTTTTATATCTTCTGTACGCTGTAAGTTATACTGTCAGTTGTATATGTGCTATACACGCTAAGTTATACTGTCAATTTTATATATACTGCACGCTGTAAGTTATACTGTCAGTTTTGTATGTGCAGTACGCATTGTATATATGCAGTACGCATGTAACGTATTATGTTAGTTTTAGAGTATGCGGTATCCTGTCAGTTTGGTCCGTACCGAACGGTTTAAGTTAATCTGTCAGTTGTATGTGTACTGAAGGCATATAAGGTAATACATACAGTTAATGTGTACTCTATATATGTAAGTTATACTGTCGTTTATATGTTCAGTAGGTGGGGTGTAACTGTCAATCTTCTGGTGGCTATTGGTCACTACTGAATAAGTGTGCTTTACGACATCAATCTTCAACAAATAACTATGTTTAAATATAACGTACAAGCTAATATTCAATAATATTTATTTTCATAATAATATCACATGTATTATATAACCCATATTTAACATTAGGGTATTACAATTAATGTATATAAAACATATGTATAATAGCATGATGCTGATAATAAATAACAATCACATTACAAACAACATCTTCTTTAGC
The DNA here is from genome assembly GCA_037043455.1 of Cyrtodaria siliqua. Classification (NCBI taxonomy): domain Eukaryota; kingdom Metazoa; phylum Mollusca; class Bivalvia; order Adapedonta; family Hiatellidae; genus Cyrtodaria; species Cyrtodaria siliqua. The sequence continues at coordinate 61,364 of JAWPHD010009184.1, forward strand.
ACGTCTGAATAGACGAATAGCACATTCTTAAATCACAACACACAATATAATATCTATTGCTACTGATATCATTAACAGTCTCTGTAAAACTCGCAGAAAGCGCTAGCCCACAATCCAACAGTCTTGTCATTGCTAGTACCTGGTGCTGCTGACCTTGACCTCATTGGTGACGTCTGTTCACTGTCACTATCGTCTGACTCGAGTGCTATCGCGATGGAACTGGCCTTTTGCTGGACCTGAAGTTATTAAAATTTAAATAAACGAAGGAACAAGCAAATGAATAACAAATTATATGAAAATAATAACGAAGGAAATTCAGTAAATAAACGTAGTATGTGGAATAAGAGCATAATCAAATAATTCACAGCGAAAATCGCGGTAGCAACACTCTTGGTTCTTTGTTATTGATTTCAGAGTTTGTCTCAACGCAATCCTGCTTATACATAGTTGTGCTAGAAACTAAAACACCAACATCAATTCTATAACGCATATGAAAATATAAAAATATAAATAATGTGTAATTACCTGTTGCCATGTCTTGTTCCCATACTGCGTGTACATCTGACGTACACCCTCACTGACAGACAAGCGGAGAACAAGGTGGAGCTGTTGGGAGCGGGAACCTCCCATGGAACACATGAGCATCCTCTGGCTTATAGAAGTGTTTTGTTCATCTGAAAACAAGGACATACATACATGATTGTACTTTATAAATTCATGCTATATTATAAGATATATAGGATATTACAAACACGGTACTAATAAACAACCATATATATTAACAGGACGGTATTATTTGATTGCTAGAGTAAATATCATTTAGTTACAAAGCTACGATGTAATATGTAACATGCTTAAAAAGGGTAAGACTTTTCGTGGGAGTTTTGCGGGCCAACTTAACATTAACAAATAATGACTTTTCTATACTATTCGACCAAAACATACTGAATGAGACGAAACATGAACCATTGCTTTTCACGCAATTCATTTTGCGGAGTAACGTGTGCTTTTTTATTGTTTACGAGCGAGGGGCCACTACCATATTTTAATGACAGGATATATTATTATAAACAAGAAACAGATCACTGACCTACCGTTTGTTATTGATAATTTGCTTAATTTTGAAAATAACATTTTAAAACCCACATTCAAATATAAAAATTAAAAGCTCATTAGTTATTGGAAACTTACCTAGGAGAGACAGCTGTATTTGTGTATTGTCATGGGCAACTAACAGGTCACGGAGTCCTGATGCAGCAGTAGTAATATCCATGGAGATATATGCAGACGAAAACTAATGTTGTAGTATGTGATTCACAGAAGTGATTGATATGCTACTGATAATTTCAAGGTTATATACCGTTGAAAATAGACAATCAACATCACTAAATGGTTTGTCAATTAATTAAAAGATAATAAGATGAACTGTTGTACTGATTAATAAAGAACATGCCTTAATTGATTTGTTTAAAAATACATCAAAGAAGATAAAAGGGATGCCTTTTTACTTGATTGGTGCTGATTGATTTTAATTACTGATTACTCACTGGGTTGGATAACCATTGATTGGAATAATAGGTCAACGTATTGTCCGTTATTAATAAGACGCAATTTATATGCAATTAATAGAATATGTGCAAACACCTTCAAACTTTAGTTTGCTAATTAATTATCTGTTAATAAGATGACCAGTATTTGGATTGATTTGTGTTAAGTACATTATTAGAAAGGATGAAAGGACATCAAAGGGTTAGACGAAATATATTGTCTTAATTAAATGATCGGATTACGAAGATTTATCACATTGGATTACCTCTATAGTTCTGAATTATTATTTCTTATTTATCGATATTTGAATTTTATTAATAAGCAAGACCAAACCATTTTTTAAGAAGGGAACATGCCTTAATTGATTTGTTTAAAAATACATCAAAGAAGATAAAAGGGATGCCTTTTTACTTGATTGGTGCTGATTGATTTTAATTACTGATTACTCACTGGGTTGGATAACCATTGATTGGAATAATAGGTCAACGTATTGTCCGTTATTAATAAGACGCAATTTATATGCAATTAATAGAATATGTGCAAACACCTTCAAACTTTAGTTTGCTAATTAATTATCTGTTAATAAGATGACCAGTATTTGGATTGATTTGTGTTAAGTACATTATTAGAAAGGATGAAAGGACATCAAAGGGTTAGACGAAATATATTGTCTTAATTAAATGATCGGATTACGAAGATTTATCACATTGGATTACCTCTATAGTTCTGAATTATTATTTCTTATTTATCGATATTTGAATTTTATTAATAAGCAAGACCAAACCATTTTTTAAGAAGGGAAATTCTAGTTTAATATCAAAACTCTCGAAACAAATAATATGGCTGTCACATGCTATATTTTAAATTAGTGTACAGATAAAAAAGATACATAAAGCACGTTTTCATAATATGTCTGTAATGGTTAAAAAAATGGTTTCTTTAATTTTCCTTATACGTGTATTAAGTGTTATCTTAGTTTATTAGATCAGTTGTCATGAAAATGCTGTGCATTTGGATTTATTGTACACCTATTGTAAATGTACAGAAAACAAAAGTATTTATTGCTATATATAACAACTATGTAAATTGATAACTTTCTGCGTTTTTAAAGGTTTTAAACGCCGAGTAAGGCCCGAAGATCTCTAAGTCATTGTGTAATTCACTATGTGTTTGATTATGCTTGTAATTTATATATTTGACTCAGCTACTATAATGCATTGATTAACGTGATATTGAGTAACAGGTCAAGGTAACAGTAAACAAGATCTTGAAAATTGTTTCAGGAAAATATAACATGTTCATCAGTTGGCTATAGTCATACGAACGTGTCAGTTTCATGAGTGCTGTTTGCATGTTATTTCTACTGTCAATTTCAAATAAGCTGTACCCTTTAAGATATAATATTACTTTTAAGTGTGCTGTACACGGTACACTAAACTGTCTTTTTTATATGTGCTGTACGCTGTAAGTTATAATGTCAATTTTATATGTGCTGTGCACTCTAAGTTAAATTGTCAGTTGTATATGTGCTGAATACTGTAATTTACGCTGTCAGTTTTATATGTGCTGAACACTGCAAGTTATACAGTCAGTTGTATATGTACTGTACACTGTAATTTGTAGTTTCAGTTTTATGTGTGCTGTGCACTGTAAGTTATAATGTTTTTTTTATATGTGATGTATGATGTAAGTTATACTGTAATTGTTATATGAACTGTACACTGTCAGTTATACTGTCAGTTTTATATGTGCTGTACGCTTTAAGTTATAATGTCAGTTTTATATGTAGTTTACATTGCATTGTATGCTATAGCGTCAGTTTTATAGGTACTGTACGCTCTAAGTTATACTGTCAGTTGTAAGCATGCTGTATCATATAAGTTTTAGAGTCAGTCTTATATGTGCTGTACGCTGTATGTTATTCTGTCAGTTGTAAATGTGCTGTAAACTTTAAGTTGTACTGTCTGTTTTATATCTGCTGTACACTTTAAGTTGTACTGTCAATTTTATATATGCTGTACGCTGCAAGTTATACTGTAGTTTTATATGTGATATATGGTGTAAGTTATACTGTTAGTTGTATATGTGCTGTTCAATGTATGTTATACTGTCAATTTAATATGAGATATACTCCGTTAGTTATACTGTCAGTCTTATATGTGGTGTACACTTTAAAAAAAGTATGACAATGGACTGTTGTAAGTTGTACTGTCAGTTTTTTGTGTGCTGTACACTGTAAGTTGTGCTGTCAGTTTTATATGTTCTGAACGCTGTACGTTATAATGTAATTTTATATGTGATGTATGGTGTAAGTTATACTGTCAGTTGTATATGTGCTTTACAATGTATGTTATGCTGTCAGTTTTATATGTGCTGTACGCTGTAAGTTATACTGTCAGTTGTATATGTGCTATACACGCTAAGTTATACTGTCAATTGTATATGTACTGTACGCTGTAAGTTATACTGTCAGCTTTATATGTGCAGTATGCATTGTATATGTGCAGTACGCATGTAACGTATTATGTTAGTTTTAGAGTATGCGGTATCCTGTCAGTTTGGTGCGTACCGAACAGTTTAAGTTATATTGTCAGTTGTATATGTGATTTAGAATGTATGTTATACTTTCAATTTTATATGTGCTGTATGCTGTAAGTTATACTGTCAGTTGTATATGTGCTTTACAATGTATGTTATGCTGTCAGTTTTATATGTGCTGTACGCTGTAAGTTATACTGTCAGTTGTATATGTGCTATACACGCTAAGTTATACTGTCAATTGTATATGTACTGTACGCTGTAAGTTATACTGTCAGCTTTATATGTGCAGTACGCATTGTATATGTGCAGTACGCATGTAAGGTATTATGTTAGTTTTAGAGTATGCGGTATCCTGTCAGTTTGGTGCGTACCGAACAGTTTAAGTTATATTGTCAGTTGTATATGTGATTTAGAATGTATGTTATACTTTCAATTTTATATGTGCTGTATGCTGTAAGTTATACTGTCAGTTGTATATGTGCTTTACAATGTATGTTATGCTGTCAGTTTTATATGTGCTGTACGCTGTAAGTTATACTGTCAGTTGTATATGTGCTATACACGCTAAGTTATACTGTCAATTGTATATATACTGTACGCTGTAAGTTATACTGTCAGCTTTATATGTGCAGTACGCATTGTATATGTGCAGTACGCATGTAAGGTATTATGTTAGTTTTAGAGTATGCGGTATCCTGTCAGTTTGGTGCGTACCGAACAGTTTAAGTTGTATTGTCAGTTGTATATGTGATTTAGAATGTATGTTATACTTTCAATTTTATATGTGCTGTATGCTGTAAGTTATACTGTCAGTTGTATATGTGCTTTACAATGTATGTTATGCTGTCAGTTTTATATGTGCTGTACGCTGTAAGTTATACTGTCAGTTGTATATGCGCTATACACGCTAAGTTATACTGTCAATTGTATATGTACTGTACGCTGTAAGTTATACTGTCAGCTTTATATGTGCAGTACGCATTGTATATGTGCAGTACGCATGTAAGGTATTATGTTAGTTTTAGAGTATGCGGTATCCTGTCAGTTTGGTGCGTACCGAACAGTTTAAGTTATATTGTCAGTTGTATATGTGATTTAGAATGTATGTTATACTTTCAATTTTATATGTGCTGTATGCTGTAAGTTATACTGTCAGTTGTATATGTGCTTTACAATGTATGTTATGCTGTCAGTTTTATATGTGCTGTACGCTGTAAGTTATACTGTCAGTTGTATATGTGCTATACACGCTAAGTTATACTGTCAATTGTATATGTACTGTACGCTGTAAGTTATACTGTCAGCTTTATATGTGCAGTACGCATTGTATATGTGCAGTACGCATGTAACGTATTATGTTAGTTTTAGAGTATGCGGTATCCTGTCAGTTTGGTGCGTACCGAACAGTTTAAGTTATATTGTCAGTTGTATATGTGATTTAGAATGTATGTTATACTTTCAATTTTATATGTGCTGTATGCTGTAAGTTATACTGTCAGTTGTATATGTGCTTTACAATGTATGTTATGCTGTCAGTTTTATATCTTCTGTACGCTGTAAGTTATACTGTCAGTTGTATATGTGCTATACACGCTAAGTTATACTGTCAATTTTATATATACTGCACGCTGTAAGTTATACTGTCAGTTTTGTATGTGCAGTACGCATTGTATATATGCAGTACGCATGTAACGTATTATGTTAGTTTTAGAGTATGCGGTATCCTGTCAGTTTGGTCCGTACCGAACGGTTTAAGTTAATCTGTCAGTTGTATGTGTACTGAAGGCATATAAGGTAATACATACAGTTAATGTGTACTCTATATATGTAAGTTATACTGTCGTTTATATGTTCAGTAGGTGGGGTGTAACTGTCAATCTTCTGGTGGCTATTGGTCACTACTGAATAAGTGTGCTTTACGACATCAATCTTCAACAAATAACTATGTTTAAATATAACGTACAAGCTAATATTCAATAATATTTATTTTCATAATAATATCACATGTATTATATAACCCATATTTAACATTAGGGTATTACAATTAATGTATATAAAACATATGTATAATAGCATGATGCTGATAATAAATAACAATCACATTACAAACAACATCTTCTTTAGCACGTCTGAATAGACGAATAGCACATTCTTAAATCACAACACACAATATAATATCTATTGCTACTGATATCATTAACAGTCTCTGTAAAACTCGCAGAAAGCGCTAGCCCACAATCCAACAGTCTTGTCATTGCTAGTACCTGGTGCTGATGACCTTGACCTCATTGGTGACGTCTGTTCACTGTCACTATCGTCTGACTCGAGTGCTATCGCGATGGAACTGGCCTTTTGCTGGACCTGAAGTTATTAAAATTTAAATAAACGAAGGAACAAACAAATGAATAACAAATTATATGAAAATAATAACGAAGGAAATTCAGTAAATAAACGTAGTATGTGGAATAAGAGCATAATCAAATAATTCACAGCGAAAATCGCGGTAGCAACACTCTTGGTTCTTTGTTATTGATTTCAGAGTTTGTCTCAACGCAATCCTGCTTATACATAGTTGTGCTAGAAACTAAAACACCAACATCAATTCTATAACGCATATGAAAATATAAAAATATAAATAATGTGTAATTACCTGTTGCCATGTCTTGTTCCCATACTGCGTGTACATCTGACGTACACCCTCACTGACAGACAAGCGGAGAACAAGGTGGAGCTGTTGGGAGCGGGAACCTCTCATGGAACACATGAGCATCCTCTGGCTTATAGAAGTGTTTTGTTCATCTGAAAACAAGGACATACATACATGATTGTACGTTATAAATTCATGCTATATTATAAGATATATAGGATATTACAAACACGGTACTAATAAACAACCATATATATTAACAGGACGGTATTATTTGATTGCTAGAGTAAATATCATTTAGTTACAAAGCTACAATGTAATATGTAACATGCTTAAAAAGGGTAAGACTTTTCGTGGGAGTTTTGCGGGCCAACTTAACATTAACAAATAATGACTTTTCTATACTATTCGACCAAAACATACTGAATGAGACGAAACATGAACCATTGCTTTTCACGCAATTCATTTTGCGGAGTAACGTGTGCTTTTTTATTGTTTACGAGCGAGGGGCCCCTACCATATTTTAATGACAGGATATATTATTATAAATAAGAAACAGATCACTGACCTACCGTTTGTTATTGATAATTTGCTTAATTTTGAAAATAACATTTTAAAACCCACATTCAAATATAAAAATTAAAAGCTCATTAGTTATTGGAAACTTACCTAGGAGAGACAGCTGTATTTGTGTATTGTCATGGGCAACTAACAGGTCACGGAGTCCTGATGCAGCAGTAGTAATATCCATGGTGATATATGCAGACGAAAACTAATGTTGTAGTATGTGATTCACAGAAGAGATTGATATGCTACTGATAATTTCAAGGTTATATACCGTTGAAAATAGACAATCAACATCACTAAATGGTTTGTCAATTAATTAAAAGATAATAAGATGAACTGTTGTACTGATTAATAAAGAACATGCCTTAATTGATTTGTTTAAAAATACATCAAAGAAGATAAAAGGGATGCCTTTTTACTTGATTGGTGCTGATTGATTTTAATTACTGATTACTCACTGGGTTGGATAACCATTGATTGGAATAATAGGTCAACGTATTGTCCGTTATTAATAAGACGCAATTTATATGCAATTAATAGAATATGTGCAAACACCTTCAAACTTTAGTTTGCTAATTAATTATCTGTTAATAAGATGACCAGTATTTGGATTGATTTGTGTTAAGTACATTATTAGAAAGGATGAAAGGACATCAAAGGGTTAGACGAAATATATTGTCTTAATTAAATGATCGGATTACGAAGATTTATCACATTGGATTACCTCTATAGTTCTGAATTATTATTTCTTATTTATCGATATTTGAATTTTATTAATAAGCAAGACCAAACCATTTTTTAAGAAGGGAAATTCTAGTTTAATATCAAAACTCTCGAAACAAATAATATGGCTGTCACATGCTATATTTTAAATTAGTGTACAGATAAAAAAGATACATAAAGCACGTTTTCATAATATGTCTGTAATGGTTAAAAAAATGGTTTCTTTAATTTTCCTTATACGTGTATTAAGTGTTATCTTAGTTTATTAGATCAGTTGTCATGAAAATGCTGTGCATTTGGATTTATTGTACACCTATTGTAAATGTACAGAAAACAAAAGTATTTATTGCTATATATAACAACTATGTAAATTGATAACTTTCTGCGTTTTTGAAGGTTTTAAACGCCGAGTAAGGCCCGAAGATCTCTAAGTCATTGTGTAATTCACTATGTGTTTGATTATGCTTGCAATTTATATATTTGACTCAGCTACTATAATGCATTGATTAACGTGATATTGAGTAACAGGTCAAGGTAACAGTAAACAAGATCTTGAAAATTGTTTCAGGAAAATATAACATGTTCATCAGTTGGCTATAGTCATACGAACGTGTCAGTTTCATGAGTGCTGTTTGCATGTTATTTCTACTGTCAATTTCAAATAAGCTGTACCCTTTAAGATATAATATAACTTTTAAGTGTGCTGTACACGGTACACTAAACTGTTTTTTTTATATGTGCTGTACGCTGTAAGTTATAATGTCAATTTTATATGTGCTGTGCACTGTAAGTTAAATTGTCAGTTGTATATGTGCTGAATACTGTAATTTACGCTGTCAGTTTTATATGTGCTGAACACTGCAAGTTATACAGTCAGTTGTATATGTACTGTACACTGTAAGTTGTAGTTTCAGTTTTATGTGTGCTGTACAAGGTAAGTTGTAAAGTCAGTTTTATAGGTGCTGTACGCTGTAATATATACAGTAATTTTATATGTGCTGCACGTTGTAAGTTATACTGTATTTTTATATGTTCTGTAAGCTGTAAGTTATACTGTCAGTTGTATATGTGCTGTTCACTTTAAGTTGTACTGTCAGTTTTATGTGTGCTGTGCACTGTAAGTTATAATGTTTTTTTTATATGTGATGTATGATGTAAGTTATACTGTAATTGTTATATGAACTGTACACTGTCAGTTATACTGTTAGTTTTATATGTGCTGTACGCTTTAAGTTATAATGTCAGTTTTATATGTAGTTTACATTGCATTTATGATATAGCTGCAGTTTTATAGGTACTGTACGCTCTAAGTTATACTGCCAGTTGTAAGCATGCTGTATCATATCAGTTTTAGAGTCAGTCTTATATGTGCTGTACGCTGTATGTTATTCTGTCAGTTGTAAATTTGCTGTAAACTTTAAGTTGTACTGTCTGTTTTATGTCTGCTGTACACTTTAAGTTGTACTGTCAATTTTATATATGCTGTACGCTGCAAGTTATACTGTAATTTTATATGTGATATATGGTGTAAGTTATACTGTTAGTTGTATATGTGCTGTACAATGTATGTTATACTGTCAATTTTACATGAGATATACTCCGTTAGTTATACTGTCAGTCTTATATGTGGTGTACACTTTAAAAAAAAGTATGACAATGGACTATTGTAAGTTGTACTCTCATTTTTTTGTCTGCTGTACACTGTAAGTTGTGCTGTCAGTTTTATATGTTCTGAACGCTGTACGTTATAATGTAATTTTATATGTGATGTATGGTGTAAGTTATACTGTCAGTTGTATATGTGCTTTACAATGTATGTTATGCTGTCAGTTTTATATGTGCTGTACGCTGTAAGTTATACTGTCAGTTGTATATGTGCTATACACGCTAAGTTATACTGTCAATTGTATATGTACTGTACGCTGTAAGTTATACTGTCAGCTTTATATGTGCAGTACGCATTGTATATGTGCAGTACGCATGTAAGGTATTATGTTAGTTTTAGAGTATGCGGTATCCTGTCAGTTTGGTGCGTACCGAACAGTTTAAGTTATATTGTCAGTTGTATATGTGATTTAGAATGTATGTTATACTTTCAATTTTATATGTGCTGTATGCTGTAAGTTATACTGTCAGTTGTATATGTGCTTTACAATGTATGTTATGCTGTCAGTTTTATATGTGCTGTACGCTGTAAGTTATACTGTCAGTTGTATATGTGCTATACACGCTAAGTTATACTGTCAATTGTATATGTACTGTACGCTGTAAGTTATACTGTCAGCTTTATATGTGCAGTACGCATTGTATATGTGCAGTACGCATGTAACGTATTATGTTAGTTTTAGAGTATGCGGTATCCTGTCAGTTTGGTGCGTACCGAACAGTTTAAGTTATATTGTCAGTTGTATATGTGATTTAGAATGTATGTTATACTTTCAATTTTATGTGCTGTATGCTGTAAGTTATACTGTCAGTTGTATATGTGCTTTACAATGTATGTTATGCTGTCAGTTTTATATCTTCTGTACGCTGTAAGTTATACTGTCAGTTGTATATGTGCTATACACGCTAAGTTATACTGTCAATTTTATATATACTGCACGCTGTAAGTTATACTGTCAGTTTTGTATGTGCAGTACGCATTGTATATATGCAGTACGCATGTAACGTATTATGTTAGTTTTAGAGTATGCGGTATCCTGTCAGTTTGGTCCGTACCGAACGGTTTAAGTTAATCTGTCAGTTGTATGTGTACTGAAGGCATATAAGGTAATACATACAGTTAATGTGTACTCTATATATGTAAGTTATACTGTCGTTTATATGTTCAGTAGGTGGGGTGTAACTGTCAATCTTCTGGTGGCTATTGGTCACTACTGAATAAGTGTGCTTTACGACATCAATCTTCAACAAATAACTATGTTTAAATATAACGTACAAGCTAATATTCAATAATATTTATTTTCATAATAATATCACATGTATTATATAACCCATATTTAACATTAGGGTATTACAATTAATGTATATAAAACATATGTATAATAGCATGATGCTGATAATAAATAACAATCACATTACAAACAACATCTTCTTTAGCACGTCTGAATAGACGAATAGCACATTCTTAAATCACAACACACAATATAATATCTATTGCTACTGATATCATTAACAGTCTCTGTAAAACTCGCAGAAAGCGCTAGCCCACAATCCAACAGTCTTGTCATTGCTAGTACCTGGTGCTGCTGACCTTGACCTCATTGGTGACGTCTGTTCACTGTCACTATCGTCTGACTCGAGTGCTATCGCGATGGAACTGGCCTTTTGCTGGACCTGAAGTTATTAAAATTTAAATAAACGAAGGAACAAGCAAATGAATAACAAATTATATGAAAATAATAACGAAGGAAATTCAGTAAATAAACGTAGTATGTGGAATAAGAGCATAATCAAATAATTCACAGCGAAAATCGCGGTAGCAACACTCTTGGTTCTTTGTTATTGATTTCAGAGTTTGTCTCAACGCAATCCTGCTTATACATAGTTGTGCTAGAAACTAAAACACCAACATCAATTCTATAACGCATATGAAAATATAAAAATATAAATAATGTGTAATTACCTGTTGCCATGTCTTGTTCCCATACTGCGTGTACATCTGACGTACACCCTCACTGACAGACAAGCGGAGAACAAGGTGGAGCTGTTGGGAGCGGGAACCTCCCATGGAACACATGAGCATCCTCTGGCTTATAGAAGTGTTTTGTTCATCTGAAAACAAGGACATACATACATGATTGTACTTTATAAATTCATGCTATATTATAAGATATATAGGATATTACAAACACGGTACTAATAAACAACCATATATATTAACAGGACGGTATTATTTGATTGCTAGAGTAAATATCATTTAGTTACAAAGCTACGATGTAATATGTAACATGCTTAAAAAGGGTAAGACTTTTCGTGGGAGTTTTGCGGGCCAACTTAACATTAACAAATAATGACTTTTCTATACTATTCGACCAAAACATACTGAATGAGACGAAACATGAACCATTGCTTTTCACGCAATTCATTTTGCGGAGTAACGTGTGCTTTTTTATTGTTTACGAGCGAGGGGCCCCTACCATATTTTAATGACAGGATATATTATTATAAATAAGAAACAGATCACTGACCTACCGTTTGTTATTGATAATTTGCTTAATTTTGAAAATAACATTTTAAAACCCACATTCAAATATAAAAATTAAAAGCTCATTAGTTATTGGAAACTTACCTAGGAGAGACAGCTGTATTTGTGTATTGTCATGGGCAACTAACAGGTCACGGAGTCCTGATGCAGCAGTAGTAATATCCATGGTGATATATGCAGACGAAAACTAATGTTGTAGTATGTGATTCACAGAAGTGATTGATATGCTACTGATAATTTCAAGGTTATATACCGTTGAAAATAGACAATCAACATCACTAAATGGTTTGTCAATTAATTAAAAGATAATAAGATGAACTGTTGTACTGATTAATAAAGAACATGCCTTAATTGATTTGTTTAAAAATACATCAAAGAAGATAAAAGGGATGCCTTTTTACTTGATTGGTGCTGATTGATTTTAATTACTGATTACTCACTGGGTTGGATAACCATTGATTGGAATAATAGGTCAACGTATTGTCCGTTATTAATAAGACGCAATTTATATGCAATTAATAGAATATGTGCAAACACCTTCAAACTTTAGTTTGCTAATTAATTATCTGTTAATAAGATGACCAGTATTTGGATTGATTTGTGTTAAGTACATTATTAGAAAGGATGAAAGGACATCAAAGGGTTAGACGAAATATATTGTCTTAATTAAATGATCGGATTACGAAGATTTATCACATTGGATTACCTCTATAGTTCTGAATTATTATTTCTTATTTATCGATATTTGAATTTTATTAATAAGCAAGACCAAACCATTTTTTAAGAAGGGAAATTCTAGTTTAATATCAAAACTCTCGAAACAAATAATATGGCTGTCACATGCTATATTTTAAATTAGTGTACAGATAAAAAAGATACATAAAGCACGTTTTCATAATATGTCTGTAATGGTTAAAAAAATGGTTTCTTTAATTTTCCTTATACGTGTATTAAGTGTTATCTTAGTTTATTAGATCAGTTGTCATGAAAATGCTGTGCATTTGGATTTATTGTACACCTATTGTAAATGTACAGAAAACAAAAGTATTTATTGCTATATATAACAACTATGTAAATTGATAACTTTCTGCGTTTTTAAAGGTTTTAAACGCCGAGTAAGGCCCGAAGATCTCTAAGTCATTGTGTAATTCACTATGTGTTTGATTATGCTTGTAATTTATATATTTGACTCAGCTACTATAATGCATTGATTAACGTGATATTGAGTAACAGGTCAAGGTAACAGTAAACAAGATCTTGAAAATTGTTTCAGGAAAATATAACATGTTCATCAGTTGGCTATAGTCATACGAACGTGTCAGTTTCATGAGTGCTGTTTGCATGTTATTTCTACTGTCAATTTCAAATAAGCTGTACCCTTTAAGATATAATATAACTTTTAAGTGTGCTGTACACGGTACACTAAACTGTCTTTTTTATATGTGCTGTACGCTGTAAGTTATAATGTCAATTTTATATGTGCTGTGCACTCTAAGTTAAATTGTCAGTTGTATATGTGCTGAATACTGTAATTTACGCTGTCAGTTTTATATGTGCTGAACACTGCAAGTTATACAGTCAGTTGTATATGTACTGTACACTGTAATTTGTAGTTTCAGTTTTATGTGTGCTGTGCACTGTAAGTTATAATGTTTTTTTTATATGTGATGTATGATGTAAGTTATACTGTAATTGTTATATGAACTGTACACTGTCAGTTATACTGTCAGTTTTATATGTGCTGTACGCTTTAAGTTATAATGTCAGTTTTATATGTAGTTTACATTGCATTGTATGCTATAGCGTCAGTTTTATAGGTACTGTACGCTCTAAGTTATACTGTCAGTTGTAAGCATGCTGTATCATATAAGTTTTAGAGTCAGTCTTATATGTGCTGTACGCTGTATGTTATTCTGTCAGTTGTAAATGTGCTGTAAACTTTAAGTTGTACTGTCTGTTTTATATCTGCTGTACACTTTAAGTTGTACTGTCAATTTTATATATGCTGTACGCTGCAAGTTATACTGTAGTTTTATATGTGATATATGGTGTAAGTTATACTGTTAGTTGTATATGTGCTGTTCAATGTATGTTATACTGTCAATTTAATATGAGATATACTCCGTTAGTTATACTGTCAGTCTTATATGTGGTGTACACTTTAAAAAAAGTATGACAATGGACTGTTGTAAGTTGTACTGTCAGTTTTTTGTGTGCTGTACACTGTAAGTTGTGCTGTCAGTTTTATATGTTCTGAACGCTGTACGTTATAATGTAATTTTATATGTGATGTATGGTGTAAGTTATACTGTCAGTTGTATATGTGCTTTACAATGTATGTTATGCTGTCAGTTTTATATGTGCTGTACGCTGTAAGTTATACTGTCAGTTGTATATGTGCTATACACGCTAAGTTATACTGTCAATTGTATATGTACTGTACGCTGTAAGTTAAACTGTCAGCTTTATATGTGCAGTATGCATTGTATATGTGCAGTACGCATGTAACGTATTATGTTAGTTTTAGAGTATGCGGTATCCTGTCAGTTTGGTGCGTACCGAACAGTTTAAGTTATATTGTCAGTTGTATATGTGATTTAGAATGTATGTTATACTTTCAATTTTATATGTGCTGTATGCTGTAAGTTATACTGTCAGTTGTATATGTGCTTTACAATGTATGTTATGCTGTCAGTTTTATATGTGCTGTACGCTGTAAGTTATACTGTCAGTTGTATATGTGCTATACACGCTAAGTTATACTGTCAATTGTATATGTACTGTACGCTGTAAGTTATACTGTCAGCTTTATATGTGCAGTACGCATTGTATATGTGCAGTACGCATGTAAGGTATTATGTTAGTTTTAGAGTATGCGGTATCCTGTCAGTTTGGTGCGTACCGAACAGTTTAAGTTATATTGTCAGTTGTATATGTGATTTAGAATGTATGTTATACTTTCAATTTTATATGTGCTGTATGCTGTAAGTTATACTGTCAGTTGTATATGTGCTTTACAATGTATGTTATGCTGTCAGTTTTATATGTGCTGTACGCTGTAAGTTATACTGTCAGTTGTATATGTGCTATACACGCTAAGTTATACTGTCAATTGTATATGTACTGTACGCTGTAAGTTATACTGTCAGCTTTATATGTGCAGTACGCATTGTATATGTGCAGTACGCATGTAAGGTATTATGTTAGTTTTAGAGTATGCGGTATCCTGTCAGTTTGGTGCGTACCGAACAGTTTAAGTTATATTGTCAGTTGTATATGTGATTTAGAATGTATGTTATACTTTCAATTTGATATGTGCTGTATGCTGTAAGTTATACTGTCAGTTGTATATGTGCTTTACAATGTATGTTATGCTGTCAGTTTTATATGTGCTGTACGCTGTAAGTTATACTGTCAGTTGTATATGCGCTATACACGCTAAGTTATACTGTCAATTGTATATGTACTGTACGCTGTAAGTTATACTGTCAGCTTTATATGTGCAGTACGCATTGTATATGTGCAGTACGCATGTAAGGTATTATGTTAGTTTTAGAGTATGCGGTATCCTGTCAGTTTGGTGCGTACCGAACAGTTTAAGTTATATTGTCAGTTGTATATGTGATTTAGAATGTATGTTATACTTTCAATTTTATATGTGCTGTATGCTGTAAGTTATACTGTCAGTTGTATATGTGCTTTACAATGTATGTTATGCTGTCAGTTTTATATGTGCTGTACGCTGTAAGTTATACTGTCAGTTGTATATGTGCTATACACGCTAAGTTATACTGTCAATTGTATATGTACTGTACGCTGTAAGTTATACTGTCAGCTTTATATGTGCAGTACGCATTGTATATGTGCAGTACGCATGTAACGTATTATGTTAGTTTTAGAGTATGCGGTATCCTGTCAGTTTGGTGCGTACCGAACAGTTTAAGTTATATTGTCAGTTGTATATGTGATTTAGAATGTATGTTATACTTTCAATTTTATATGTGCTGTATGCTGTAAGTTATACTGTCAGTTGTATATGTGCTTTACAATGTATGTTATGCTGTCAGTTTTATATCTTCTGTACGCTGTAAGTTATACTGTCAGTTGTATATGTGCTATACACGCTAAGTTATACTGTCAATTTTATATATACTGCACGCTGTAAGTTATACTGTCAGTTTTGTATGTGCAGTACGCATTGTATATATGCAGTACGCATGTAACGTATTATGTTAGTTTTAGAGTATGCGGTATCCTGTCAGTTTGGTCCGTACCGAACGGTTTAAGTTAATCTGTCAGTTGTATGTGTACTGAAGGCATATAAGGTAATACATACAGTTAATGTGTACTCTATATATGTAAGTTATACTGTCGTTTTATATGTTCAGTAGGTGGGGTGTAACTGTCAATCTTCTGGTGGCTATTGGTCACTACTGAATAAGTGTGCTTTACGACATCAATCTTCAACAAATAACTATGTTTAAATATAACGTACAAGCTAATATTCAATAATATTTATTTTCATAATAATATCACATGTATTATATAACCCATATTTAACATTAGGGTATTACAATTAATGTATATAAAACATATGTATAATAGCATGATGCTGATAATAAATAACAATCACATTACAAACAACATCTTCTTTAGCACGTCTCAATAGTCGAATAGCACATTCTTAAATCACAACACACAATATAATATCTATTGCTACTGATATCATTAACAGTCTCTGTAAAACTCGCAGAAAGAGCTAGCCCACACTCCAACAGCCTTGTCATTGCTGGTACCTGGTGCTGATGACCTTGACCTCATTGGTGACGTCTGTTCACTGTCACTATCGTCTGACTCGAGTGCTATCGCGATGGAACTGGCCTTTTGCTGGACCTGAAGTTATTAAAATTTAAATAAACGAAGGAACAAGCAAATGAATAACAAATTATATGAAAATAATAACGAAGGAAATTCAGTAAATAAACGTAGTATGTGGAATAAGAGCATAATCAAATAATTCACAGCGAAAATCGCGGTAGCAACACTCTTGCTTCTTTGTTATTGATTTCAGAGTTTGTCTCAACGCAATCCTGCTTATACATAGTTGTGCTAGAAACTAAAACACCAACATCAATTCTATAACGCATATGAAAATATAAAAATATAAATAATGTGTAATTACCTGTTGCCATGTCTTGTTCCCATACTGCGTGTACATCTGACGTACACCCTCACTCACTGACAGACAAGCGGAGAACAAGTTGGAGCTGTTGGGAGCGGGAACCTCCCATGGAACACATGAGCATCCTCTGGCTTATAGAAGTGTTTTGTTCATCTGAAAACAAGGACATACAAACATGATTGTACTTTATAAATTCATGCTATATTATAAGATATATAGGATATTACAAACACGGTACTAATAAACAACCATATATATTAACAGGACGGTATTATTTGATTGCTAGAGTAAATATCATTTAGTTACAAAGCTACGATGTAATATGTAACATGCTTAAAAAGGGTAAGACTTTTCGTGGGAGTTTTGCGGGCCAACTTAACATTAACAAATAATGACTTTTCTATACTATCGACCAAAACATACTGAATGAGACGAAACATGAACCATTGCTTTTCACGCAATTCATTTTGCGGAGTAACGTGTGCTTTTTTATTGTTTATGAGCGAGGGGCCACTACCATATTTTAATGACAGGATATATTATTATAAACAAGAAACAGATCACTGACCTACCGTTTGTTATTGATAATTTGCTTAACTTTGAAAATAACATTTTAAAACCCACATTCAAATATAAAAATTAAAAGCTCATTAGTTATTGGAAACTTACCTAGGAGAGACAGCTGTATTTGTGTATTGTCATGGGCAACTAACAGGTCACGGAGTCCTGATGCAGCAGTAGTAATATCCATGGTGATATATGCAGACGAAAACTAATGTTGTAGTATGTGTTTCACAGAAGTGTTTGATATGCTACTGATAATTTCAAGGTTATATACCGTTGAAAATAGACAATCAACATCACTAAATGGTTTGTCAATTAATTAAAAGATAATAAGATGAACTGTTGTACTGATTAATAAAGAACATGCCTTAATTGATTTGTTTAAAAATACATCAAAGAAGATAAAAGGGATGCCTTTTTACTTGATTGGTGCTGATTGATTTTAATTACTGATTACTCACTGGGTTGGATAACCATTGATTGGAATAATAGGTCAACGTATTGTCCGTTATTAATAAGACGCAATTTATATGCAATTAATAGAATATGTGCAAACACCTTCAAACTTTAGTTTGCTAATTAATTATCTGTTAATAAGATGACCAGTATTTGGATTGATTTGTGTTAAGTACATTATTAGAAAGGATGAAAGGACATCAAAGGGTTAGACGAAATATATTGTCTTAATTAAATGATCGGATTACGAAGATTTATCACATTGGATTACCTCTATAGTTCTGAATTATTATTTCTTATTTATCGATATTTGAATTTTATTAATAAGCAAGACCAAACCATTTTTTAAGAAGGGAAATTCTAGTTTAATATCAAAACTCTCGAAACAAATAATATGGCTGTCACATGCTATATTTTAAATTAGTGTACAGATAAAAAAGATACATAAAGCACGTTTTCATAATATGTCTGTAATGGTTAAAAAAATGGTTTCTTTAATTTTCCTTATACGTGTATTAAGTGTTATCTTAGTTTATTAGATCAGTTGTCATGAAAATGCTGTGCATTTGGATTTGTTGTACACCTATTGTAAATGTACAAAAAACAAAAGTATTTATTGCTATATATAACAACTATGTAAATTGATAACTTTCTGCGTTTTTGAAGGTTTTAAACGCCGAGTAAGGCCCGAAGATCTCTAAGTCATTGTGTAATTCACTATGTGTTTGATTATGCTTGCAATTTATATATTTGACTCAGCTACTATAATGCATTGATTAACGTGATATTGAGTAACAGGTCAAGGTAACAGTAAACAAGATCTTGAAAATTGTTTCAGGAAAATATAACATGTTCATCAGTTGGCTATAGTCATACGAACGTGTCAGTTTCATGAGTGCTGTTTGCATGTTATTTCTACTGTCAATTTCAAATAAGCTGTACCCTTTAAGATATAATATAACTTTTAAGTGTGCTGTACACGGTACACTAAACTGTTTTTTTTATATGTGCTGTACGCTGTAAGTTATAATGTCAATTTTATATGTGCTGTGCACTGTAAGTTAAATTGTCAGTTGTATATGTGCTGAATACTGTAATTTACGCTGTCAGTTTTATATGTGCTGAACACTGCAAGTTATACAGTCAGTTGTATATGTACTGTACACTGTAAGTTGTAGTTTCAGTTTTATGTGTGCTGTACAAGGTAAGTTGTAAAGTCAGTTTTATAGGTGCTGTACGCTGTAATATATACAGTAATTTTATATGTGCTGCACGTTGTAAGTTATACTGTATTTTTATATGTTCTGTAAGCTGTAAGTTATACTGTCAGTTTTATATGTGTTGTACACTGTAAGTTATTCTGTCAGTTGTATATGTGCTGTTCACTTTAAGTTGTACTGTCAGTTTTATGTGTGCTGTGCACTGTAAGTTATAATGTTTTTTTTATATGTGATGTATGATGTAAGTTATACTGTAATTGTTATATGAACTGTACACTGTCAGTTATACTGTTAGTTTTATATGTGCTGTACGCTTTAAGTTATAATGTCAGTTTTATATGTAGTTTACATTGCATTGTATGATATAGCTGCAGTTTTATAGGTACTGTACGCTCTAAGTTATACTGCCAGTTGTAAGCATGCTGTATCATATAAGTTTTAGAGTCAGTCTTATATGTGCTGTACGCTGTATGTTATTCTGTCAGTTGTAAATTTGCTGTAAACTTTAAGTTGTACTGTCTGTTTTATGTCTGCTGTACACTTTAAGTTGTACTGTCAATTTTATATATGCTGTACGCTGCAAGTTATACTGTAATTTTATATGTGATATATGGTGTAAGTTATACTGTTAGTTGTATATGTGCTGTACAATGTATGTTATACTGTCAATTTTACATGAGATATACTCCGTTAGTTATACTGTCAGTCTTATATGTGGTGTACACTTTAAAAAAAAGTATGACAATGGACTATTGTAAGTTGTACTCTCATTTTTTTGTCTGCTGTACACTGTAAGTTGTGCTGTCAGTTTTATATGTTCTGAACGCTGTACGTTATAATGTAATTTTATATGTGATGTATGGTGTAAGTTATACTGTCAGTTGTATATGTGCTTTACAATGTATGTTATGCTGTCAGTTTTATATGTGCTGTACGCTGTAAGTTATACTGTCAGTTGTATATGTGCTATACACGCTAAGTTATACTGTCAATTGTATATGTACTGTACGCTGTAAGTTATACTGTCAGCTTTATATGTGCAGTACGCATTGTATATGTGCAGTACGCATGTAAGGTATTATGTTAGTTTTAGAGTATGCGGTATCCTGTCAGTTTGGTGCGTACCGAACAGTTTAAGTTATATTGTCAGTTGTATATGTGATTTAGAATGTATGTTATACTTTCAATTTTATATGTGCTGTATGCTGTAAGTTATACTGTCAGTTGTATATGTGCTTTACAATGTATGTTATGCTGTCAGTTTTATATGTGCTGTACGCTGTAAGTTATACTGTCAGTTGTATATGTGCTATACACGCTAAGTTATACTGTCAATTGTATATGTACTGTACGCTGTAAGTTATACTGTCAGCTTTATATGTGCAGTACGCATTGTATATGTGCAGTACGCATGTAACGTATTATGTTAGTTTTAGAGTATGCGGTATCCTGTCAGTTTGGTGCGTACCGAACAGTTTAAGTTATATTGTCAGTTGTATATGTGATTTAGAATGTATGTTATACTTTCAATTTTATATGTGCTGTATGCTGTAAGTTATACTGTCAGTTGTATATGTGCTTTACAATGTATGTTATGCTGTCAGTTTTATATCTTCTGTACGCTGTAAGTTATACTGTCAGTTGTATATGTGCTATACACGCTAAGTTATACTGTCAATTTTATATATACTGCACGCTGTAAGTTATACTGTCAGTTTTGTATGTGCAGTACGCATTGTATATATGCAGTACGCATGTAACGTATTATGTTAGTTTTAGAGTATGCGGTATCCTGTCAGTTTGGTCCGTACCGAACGGTTTAAGTTAATCTGTCAGTTGTATGTGTACTGAAGGCATATAAGGTAATACATACAGTTAATGTGTACTCTATATATGTAAGTTATACTGTCGTTTATATGTTCAGTAGGTGGGGTGTAACTGTCAATCTTCTGGTGGCTATTGGTCACTACTGAATAAGTGTGCTTTACGACATCAATCTTCAACAAATAACTATGTTTAAATATAACGTACAAGCTAATATTCAATAATATTTATTTTCATAATAATATCACATGTATTATATAACCCATATTTAACATTAGGGTATTACAATTAATGTATATAAAACATATGTATAATAGCATGATGCTGATAATAAATAACAATCACATTACAAACAACATCTTCTTTCGCACGTCTGAATAGACGAATAGCACATTCTTAAATCACAACACACAATATAATATCTATTGCTACTGATATCATTAACAGTCTCTGTAAAACTCGCAGAAAGCGCTAGCCCACAATCCAACAGTCTTGTCATTGCTAGTACCTGGTGCTGATGACCTTGACCTCATTGGTGACGTCTGTTCACTGTCACTATCGTCTGACTCGAGTGCTATCGCGATGGAACTGGCCTTTTGCTGGACCTGAAGTTATTAAAATTTAAATAAACGAAGGAACAAGCAAATGAATAACAAATTATATGAAAATAATAACGAAGGAAATTCAGTAAATAAACGTAGTATGTGGAATAAGAGCATAATCAAATAATTCACAGCGAAAATCGCGGTAGCAACACTCTTGCTTCTTTGTTATTGATTTCAGAGTTTGTCTCAACGCAATCCTGCTTATACATAGTTGTGCTAGAAACTAAAACACCAACATCAATTCTATAACGCATATGAAAATATAAAAATATAAATAATGTGTAATTACCTGTTGCCATGTCTTGTTCCCATACTGCGTGTACATCTGACGTACACCCTCACTGACAGACAAGCGGAGAACAAGGTGGAGCTGTTGGGAGCGGGAACCTCCCATGGAACACATGAGCATCCTCTGGCTTATAGAAGTGTTTTGTTCATCTGAAAACAAGGACATACATACATGATTGTACGTTATAAATTCATGCTATATTATAAGATATATAGGATATTACAAACACGGTACTAATAAACAACCATATATATTAACAGGACGGTATTATTTGATTGCTAGAGTAAATATCATTTAGTTACAAAGCTACAATGTAATATGTAACATGCTTAAAAAGGGTAAGACTTTTCGTGGGAGTTTTGCGGGCCAACTTAACATTAACAAATAATGACTTTTCTATACTATTCGACCAAAACATACTGAATGAGACGAAACATGAACCATTGCTTTTCACGCAATTCATTTTGCGGAGTAACGTGTGCTTTTTTTATTGTTTACGAGCGAGGGGCCACTACCATATTTTAATGACAGGATATATTATTATAAACAAGAAACAGATCACTGACCTACCGTTTGTTATTGATAATTTGCTTAATTTTGAAAATAACATTTTAAAACCCACATTCAAATATAAAAATTAAAAGCTCATTAGTTATTGGAAACTTACCTAGGAGAGACAGCTGTATTTGTGTATTGTCATGGGCAACTAACAGGTCACGGAGTCCTGATGCAGCAGTAGTAATATCCATGGTGATATATGCAGACGAAAACTAATGTTGTAGTATGTGATTCACAGAAGTGATTGATATGCTACTGATAATTTCAAGGTTATATACCGTTGAAAATAGACAATCAACATCACTAAATGGTTTGTCAATTAATTAAAAGGTAATAAGATGAACTGTTGTACTGATTAATAAAGAACATGCCTTAATTGATTTGTTTAAAAATACATCAAAGAAGATAAAAGGGATGCCTTTTTACTTGATTGGTGCTGATTGATTTTAATTACTGATTACTCACTGGGTTGGATAACCATTGATTGGAATAATAGGTCAACGTATTGTCCGTTATTAATAAGACGCAATTTATATGCAATTAATAGAATATGTGCAAACACCTTCAAACTTTAGTTTGCTAATTAATTATCTGTTAATAAGATGACCAGTATTTGGATTGATTTGTGTTAAGAACATTATTAGAAAGGATGAAAGGACATCAAAGGGTTAGACGAAATATATTGTCTTAATTAAATGATCGGATTACGAAGATTTATCACATTGGATTACCTCTATAGTTCTGAATTATTATTTCTTATTTATCGATATTTGAATTTTATTAATAAGCAAGACCAAACCATTTTTTAAGAAGGGAAATTCTAGTTTAATATCAAAACTCTCGAAACAAATAATATGGCTGTCACATGCTATATTTTAAATTAGTGTACAGATAAAAAAGATACATAAAGCACGTTTTCATAATATGTCTGTAATGGTTAAAAAAATGGTTTCTTTAATTTTCCTTATACGTGTATTAAGTGTTATCTTAGTTTATTAGATCAGTTGTCATGAAAATGCTGTGCATTTGGATTTATTGTACACCTATTGTAAATGTACAGAAAACAAAAGTATTTATTGCTATATATAACAACTATGTAAATTGATAACTTTCTGCGTTTTTAAAGGTTTTAAACGCCGAGTAAGGCCCGAAGATCTCTAAGTCATTGTGTAATTCACTATGTGTTTGATTATGCTTGTAATTTATATATTTGACTCAGCTACTATAATGCATTGATTAACGTGATATTGAGTAACAGGTCAAGGTAACAGTAAACAAGATCTTGAAAATTGTTTCAGGAAAATATAACATGTTCATCAGTTGGCTATAGTCATACGAACGTGTCAGTTTCATGAGTGCTGTTTGCATGTTATTTCTACTGTCAATTTCAAATAAGCTGTACCCTTTAAGATATAATATAACTTTTAAGTGTGCTGTACACGGTACACTAAACTGTCTTTTTTATATGTGCTGTACGCTGTAAGTTATAATGTCAATTTTATATGTGCTGTGCACTCTAAGTTAAATTGTCAGTTGTATATGTGCTGAATACTGTAATTTACGCTGTCAGTTTTATATGTGCTGAACACTGCAAGTTATACAGTCAGTTGTATATGTACTGTACACTGTAATTTGTAGTTTCAGTTTTATGTGTGCTGTGCACTGTAAGTTATAATGTTTTTTTTATATGTGATGTATGATGTAAGTTATACTGTAATTGTTATATGAACTGTACACTGTCAGTTATACTGTCAGTTTTATATGTGCTGTACGCTTTAAGTTATAATGTCAGTTTTATATGTAGTTTACATTGCATTGTATGCTATAGCGTCAGTTTTATAGGTACTGTACGCTCTAAGTTATACTGTCAGTTGTAAGCATGCTGTATCATATAAGTTTTAGAGTCAGTCTTATATGTGCTGTACGCTGTATGTTATTCTGTCAGTTGTAAATGTGCTGTAAACTTTAAGTTGTACTGTCTGTTTTATATCTGCTGTACACTTTAAGTTGTACTGTCAATTTTATATATGCTGTACGCTGCAAGTTATACTGTAGTTTTATATGTGATATATGGTGTAAGTTATACTGTTAGTTGTATATGTGCTGTTCAATGTATGTTATACTGTCAATTTAATATGAGATATACTCCGTTAGTTATACTGTCAGTCTTATATGTGGTGTACACTTTAAAAAAAGTATGACAATGGACTGTTGTAAGTTGTACTGTCAGTTTTTTGTGTGCTGTACACTGTAAGTTGTGCTGTCAGTTTTATATGTTCTGAACGCTGTACGTTATAATGTAATTTTATATGTGATGTATGGTGTAAGTTATACTGTCAGTTGTATATGTGCTTTACAATGTATGTTATGCTGTCAGTTTTATATGTGCTGTACGCTGTAAGTTATACTGTCAGTTGTATATGTGCTATACACGCTAAGTTATACTGTCAATTGTATATGTACTGTACGCTGTAAGTTATACTGTCAGCTTTATATGTGCAGTATGCATTGTATATGTGCAGTACGCATGTAACGTATTATGTTAGTTTTAGAGTATGCGGTATCCTGTCAGTTTGGTGCGTACCGAACAGTTTAAGTTATATTGTCAGTTGTATATGTGATTTAGAATGTATGTTATACTTTCAATTTTATATGTGCTGTATGCTGTAAGTTATACTGTCAGTTGTATATGTGCTTTACAATGTATGTTATGCTGTCAGTTTTATATGTGCTGTACGCTGTAAGTTATACTGTCAGTTGTATATGTGCTATACACGCTAAGTTATACTGTCAATTGTATATGTACTGTACGCTGTAAGTTATACTGTCAGCTTTATATGTGCAGTACGCATTGTATATGTGCAGTACGCATGTAAGGTATTATGTTAGTTTTAGAGTATGCGGTATCCTGTCAGTTTGGTGCGTACCGAACAGTTTAAGTTATATTGTCAGTTGTATATGTGATTTAGAATGTATGTTATACTTTCAATTTTATATGTGCTGTATGCTGTAAGTTATACTGTCAGTTGTATATGTGCTTTACAATGTATGTTATGCTGTCAGTTTTATATGTGCTGTACGCTGTAAGTTATACTGTCAGTTGTATATGTGCTATACACGCTAAGTTATACTGTCAATTGTATATGTACTGTACGCTGTAAGTTATACTGTCAGCTTTATATGTGCAGTACGCATTGTATATGTGCAGTACGCATGTAAGGTATTATGTTAGTTTTAGAGTATGCGGTATCCTGTCAGTTTGGTGCGTACCGAACAGTTTAAGTTATATTGTCAGTTGTATATGTGATTTAGAATGTATGTTATACTTTCAATTTGATATGTGCTGTATGCTGTAAGTTATACTGTCAGTTGTATATGTGCTTTACAATGTATGTTATGCTGTCAGTTTTATATGTGCTGTACGCTGTAAGTTATACTGTCAGTTGTATATGCGCTATACACGCTAAGTTATACTGTCAATTGTATATGTACTGTACGCTGTAAGTTATACTGTCAGCTTTATATGTGCAGTACGCATTGTATATGTGCAGTACGCATGTAAGGTATTATGTTAGTTTTAGAGTATGCGGTATCCTGTCAGTGTGGTGCGTACCGAACAGTTTAAGATATATTGTCAGTTGTATATGTGATTTAGAATGTATGTTATACTTTCAATTTTATATGTGCTGTATGCTGTAAGTTATACTGTCAGTTGTATATGTGCTTTACAATGTATGTTATGCTGTCAGTTTTATATGTGCTCTACGCTGTAAGTTATACTGTCAGTTGTATATGTGCTATACACGCTAAGTTATACTGTCAATTGTATATGTACTGTACGCTGTAAGTTATACTGTCAGCTTTATATGTGCAGTACGCATTGTATATGTGCAGTACGCATGTAACGTATTATGTTAGTTTTAGAGTATGCGGTATCCTGTCAGTTTGGTGCGTACCGAACAGTTTAAGTTATATTGTCAGTTGTATATGTTTTTTAGAATGTATGTTATACTTTCAATTTTATATGTGCTGTATGCTGTAAGTTATACTGTCAGTTGTATATGTGCTTTACAATGTATGTTATGCTGTCAGTTTTATATCTTCTGTACGCTGTAAGTTATACTGTCAGTTGTATATGTGCTATACACGCTAAGTTATACTGTCAATTTTATATATACTGCACGCTGTAAGTTATACTGTCAGTTTTGTATGTGCAGTACGCATTGTATATATGCAGTACGCATGTAACGTATTATGTTAGTTTTAGAGTATGCGGTATCCTGTCAGTTTGGTCCGTACCGAACGGTTTAAGTTAATCTGTCAGTTGTATGTGTACTGAAGGCATATAAGGTAATACATACAGTTAATGTGTACTCTATATATGTAAGTTATACTGTCGTTTTATATGTTCAGTAGGTGGGGTGTAACTGTCAATCTTCTGGTGGCTATTGGTCACTACTGAATAAGTGTGCTTTACGACATCAATCTTCAACAAATAACTATGTTTAAATATAACGTACAAGCTAATATTCAATAATATTTATTTTCATAATAATATCACATGTATTATATAACCCATATTTAACATTAGGGTATTACAATTAATGTATATAAAACATATGTATAATAGCATGATGCTGATAATAAATAACAATCACATTACAAACAACATCTTCTTTAGCACGTCTCAATAGTCGAATAGCACATTCTTATATCACAACACACAATATAATATCTATTGCTACTGATATCATTAACAGTCTCTGTAAAACTCGCAGAAAGAGCTAGCCCACACTCCAACAGCCTTGTCATTGCTGGTACCTGGTGCTGATGACCTTGACCTCATTGGTGACGTCTGTTCACTGTCACTATCGTCTGACTCGAGTGCTATCGCGATGGAACTGGCCTTTTGCTGGACCTGAAGTTATTAAAATTTAAATAAACGAAGGAACAAGCAAATGAATAACAAATTATATGAAAATAATAACGAAGGAAATTCAGTAAATAAACGTAGTATGTGGAATAAGAGCATAATCAAATAATTCACAGCGAAAATCGCGGTAGCAACACTCTTGGTTCTTTGTTATTGATTTCAGAGTTTGTCTCAACGCAATCCTGCTTATACATAGTTGTGCTAGAAACTAAAACACCAACATCAATTCTATAACGCATATGAAAATATAAAAATATAAATAATGTGTAATTACCTGTTGCCATGTCTTGTTCCCATACTGCGTGTACATCTGACGTACACCCTCACTGACAGACAAGCGGAGAACAAGTTGGAGCTGTTGGGAGCGGGAACCTCCCATGGAACACATGAGCATCCTCTGGCTTATAGAAGTGTTTTGTTCATCTGAAAACAAGGACATACAAACATGATTGTACTTTATAAATTCATGCTATATTATAAGATATATAGGATATTACAAACACGTTCTAATAAACAACCATATATATTAACAGGACGGTATTATTTGATTGCTAGAGTAAATATCATTTAGTTACAAAGCTACGATGTAATATGTAACATGCTTAAAAAGGGTAAGACTTTTCGTGGGAGTTTTGCGGGCCAACTTAACATTAACAAATAATGACTTTTCTATACTATCGACCAAAACATACTGAATGAGACGAAACATGAACCATTGCTTTTCACGCAATTCATTTTGCGGAGTAACGTGTGCTTTTTTATTGTTTATGAGCGAGGGGCCACTACCATATTTTAATGACAGGATATATTATTATAAACAAGAAACAGATCACTGACCTACCGTTTGTTATTGATAATTTGCTTAACTTTGAAAATAACATTTTAAAACCCACATTCAAATATAAAAATTAAAAGCTCATTAGTTATTGGAAACTTACCTAGGATAGACAGCTGTATTTGTGTATTGTCATGGGCAACTAACAGGTCACGGAGTCCTGATGCAGCAGTAGTAATGTCCATGGTGATATATGCAGACGAAAACTAATGTTGTAGTATGTGTTTCACAGAAGTGTTTGATATGCTACTGATAATTTCAAGGTTATATACCGTTGAAAATAGACAATCAACATCACTAAATGGTTTGTCAATTAATTAAAAGATAATAAGATGAACTGTTGTACTGATTAATAAAGAACATGCCTTAATTGATTTGTTTAAAAATACATCAAAGAAGATAAAAGGGATGCCTTTTTACTTGATTGGTGCTGATTGATTTTAATTACTGATTACTCACTGGGTTGGATAACCATTGATTGGAATAATAGGTCAACGTATTGTCCGTTATTAATAAGACGCAATTTATATGCAATTAATAGAATATGTGCAAACACCTTCAAACTTTAGTTTGCTAATTAATTATCTGTTAATAAGATGACCAGTATTTGGATTGATTTGTGTTAAGTACATTATTAGAAAGGATGAAAGGACATCAAAGGGTTAGACGAAATATATTGTCTTAATTAAATGATCGGATTACGAAGATTTATCACATTGGATTACCTCTATAGTTCTGAATTATTATTTCTTATTTATCGATATTTGAATTTTATTAATAAGCAAGACCAAACCATTTTTTAAGAAGGGAAATTCTAGTTTAATATCAAAACTCTCGAAACAAATAATATGGCTGTCACATGCTATATTTTAAATTAGTGTACAGATAAAAAAGATACATAAAGCACGTTTTCATAATATGTCTGTAATGGTTAAAAAAATGGTTTCTTTAATTTTCCTTATACGTGTATTAAGTGTTATCTTAGTTTATTAGATCAGTTGTCATGAAAATGCTGTGCATTTGGATTTATTGTACACCTATTGTAAATGTACAGAAAACAAAAGTATTTATTGCTATATATAACAACTATGTAAATTGATAACTTTCTGCGTTTTTAAAGGTTTTAAACGCCGAGTAAGGCCCGAAGATCTCTAAGTCATTGTGTAATTCACTATGTGTTTGATTATGCTTGTAATTTATATATTTGACTCAGCTACTATAATGCATTGATTAACGTGATATTGAGTAACAGGTCAAGGTAACAGTAAACAAGATCTTGAAAATTGTTTCAGGAAAATATAACATGTTCATCAGTTGGCTATAGTCATACGAACGTGTCAGTTTCATGAGTGCTGTTTGCATGTTATTTCTACTGTCAATTTCAAATAAGCTGTACCCTTTAAGATATAATATAACTTTTAAGTGTGCTGTACACGGTACACTAAACTGTCTTTTTTATATGTGCTGTACGCTGTAAGTTATAATGTCAATTTTATATGTGCTGTGCACTCTAAGTTAAATTGTCAGTTGTATATGTGCTGAATACTGTAATTTACGCTGTCAGTTTTATATGTGCTGAACACTGCAAGTTATACAGTCAGTTGTATATGTACTGTACACTGTAATTTGTAGTTTCAGTTTTATGTGTGCTGTGCACTGTAAGTTATAAT
Organism: Cyrtodaria siliqua; assembly: GCA_037043455.1. Lineage (NCBI taxonomy): Eukaryota > Metazoa > Mollusca > Bivalvia > Adapedonta > Hiatellidae > Cyrtodaria > Cyrtodaria siliqua. Next base: position 91,736 of record JAWPHD010009184.1, read on the forward strand.
GTTTTTTTTATATGTGATGTATGATGTAAGTTATACTGTAATTGTTATATGAACTGTACACTGTCAGTTATACTGTCAGTTTTATATGTGCTGTACGCTTTAAGTTATAATGTCAGTTTTATATGTAGTTTACATTGCATTGTATGCTATAGCGTCAGTTTTATAGGTACTGTACGCTCTAAGTTATACTGTCAGTTGTAAGCATGCTGTATCATATAAGTTTTAGAGTCAGTCTTATATGTGCTGTACGCTGTATGTTATTCTGTCAGTTGTAAATGTGCTGTAAACTTTAAGTTGTACTGTCTGTTTTATATCTGCTGTACACTTTAAGTTGTACTGTCAATTTTATATATGCTGTACGCTGCAAGTTATACTGTAGTTTTATATGTGATATATGGTGTAAGTTATACTGTTAGTTGTATATGTGCTGTTCAATGTATGTTATACTGTCAATTTAATATGAGATATACTCCGTTAGTTATACTGTCAGTCTTATATGTGGTGTACACTTTAAAAAAAGTATGACAATGGACTGTTGTAAGTTGTACTGTCAGTTTTTTGTGTGCTGTACACTGTAAGTTGTGCTGTCAGTTTTATATGTTCTGAACGCTGTACGTTATAATGTAATTTTATATGTGATGTATGGTGTAAGTTATACTGTCAGTTGTATATGTGCTTTACAATGTATGTTATGCTGTCAGTTTTATATGTGCTGTACGCTGTAAGTTATACTGTCAGTTGTATATGTGCTATACACGCTAAGTTATACTGTCAATTGTATATGTACTGTACGCTGTAAGTTAAACTGTCAGCTTTATATGTGCAGTATGCATTGTATATGTGCAGTACGCATGTAACGTATTATGTTAGTTTTAGAGTATGCGGTATCCTGTCAGTTTGGTGCGTACCGAACAGTTTAAGTTATATTGTCAGTTGTATATGTGATTTAGAATGTATGTTATACTTTCAATTTTATATGTGCTGTATGCTGTAAGTTATACTGTCAGTTGTATATGTGCTTTACAATGTATGTTATGCTGTCAGTTTTATATGTGCTGTACGCTGTAAGTTATACTGTCAGTTGTATATGTGCTATACACGCTAAGTTATACTGTCAATTGTATATGTACTGTACGCTGTAAGTTATACTGTCAGCTTTATATGTGCAGTACGCATTGTATATGTGCAGTACGCATGTAAGGTATTATGTTAGTTTTAGAGTATGCGGTATCCTGTCAGTTTGGTGCGTACCGAACAGTTTAAGTTATATTGTCAGTTGTATATGTGATTTAGAATGTATGTTATACTTTCAATTTTATATGTGCTGTATGCTGTAAGTTATACTGTCAGTTGTATATGTGCTTTACAATGTATGTTATGCTGTCAGTTTTATATGTGCTGTACGCTGTAAGTTATACTGTCAGTTGTATATGTGCTATACACGCTAAGTTATACTGTCAATTGTATATGTACTGTACGCTGTAAGTTATACTGTCAGCTTTATATGTGCAGTACGCATTGTATATGTGCAGTACGCATGTAAGGTATTATGTTAGTTTTAGAGTATGCGGTATCCTGTCAGTTTGGTGCGTACCGAACAGTTTAAGTTATATTGTCAGTTGTATATGTGATTTAGAATGTATGTTATACTTTCAATTTGATATGTGCTGTATGCTGTAAGTTATACTGTCAGTTGTATATGTGCTTTACAATGTATGTTATGCTGTCAGTTTTATATGTGCTGTACGCTGTAAGTTATACTGTCAGTTGTATATGCGCTATACACGCTAAGTTATACTGTCAATTGTATATGTACTGTACGCTGTAAGTTATACTGTCAGCTTTATATGTGCAGTACGCATTGTATATGTGCAGTACGCATGTAAGGTATTATGTTAGTTTTAGAGTATGCGGTATCCTGTCAGTTTGGTGCGTACCGAACAGTTTAAGTTATATTGTCAGTTGTATATGTGATTTAGAATGTATGTTATACTTTCAATTTTATATGTGCTGTATGCTGTAAGTTATACTGTCAGTTGTATATGTGCTTTACAATGTATGTTATGCTGTCAGTTTTATATGTGCTGTACGCTGTAAGTTATACTGTCAGTTGTATATGTGCTATACACGCTAAGTTATACTGTCAATTGTATATGTACTGTACGCTGTAAGTTATACTGTCAGCTTTATATGTGCAGTACGCATTGTATATGTGCAGTACGCATGTAACGTATTATGTTAGTTTTAGAGTATGCGGTATCCTGTCAGTTTGGTGCGTACCGAACAGTTTAAGTTATATTGTCAGTTGTATATGTGATTTAGAATGTATGTTATACTTTCAATTTTATATGTGCTGTATGCTGTAAGTTATACTGTCAGTTGTATATGTGCTTTACAATGTATGTTATGCTGTCAGTTTTATATCTTCTGTACGCTGTAAGTTATACTGTCAGTTGTATATGTGCTATACACGCTAAGTTATACTGTCAATTTTATATATACTGCACGCTGTAAGTTATACTGTCAGTTTTGTATGTGCAGTACGCATTGTATATATGCAGTACGCATGTAACGTATTATGTTAGTTTTAGAGTATGCGGTATCCTGTCAGTTTGGTCCGTACCGAACGGTTTAAGTTAATCTGTCAGTTGTATGTGTACTGAAGGCATATAAGGTAATACATACAGTTAATGTGTACTCTATATATGTAAGTTATACTGTCGTTTTATATGTTCAGTAGGTGGGGTGTAACTGTCAATCTTCTGGTGGCTATTGGTCACTACTGAATAAGTGTGCTTTACGACATCAATCTTCAACAAATAACTATGTTTAAATATAACGTACAAGCTAATATTCAATAATATTTATTTTCATAATAATATCACATGTATTATATAACCCATATTTAACATTAGGGTATTACAATTAATGTATATAAAACATATGTATAATAGCATGATGCTGATAATAAATAACAATCACATTACAAACAACATCTTCTTTAGCACGTCTCAATAGTCGAATAGCACATTCTTAAATCACAACACACAATATAATATCTATTGCTACTGATATCATTAACAGTCTCTGTAAAACTCGCAGAAAGAGCTAGCCCACACTCCAACAGCCTTGTCATTGCTGGTACCTGGTGCTGATGACCTTGACCTCATTGGTGACGTCTGTTCACTGTCACTATCGTCTGACTCGAGTGCTATCGCGATGGAACTGGCCTTTTGCTGGACCTGAAGTTATTAAAATTTAAATAAACGAAGGAACAAGCAAATGAATAACAAATTATATGAAAATAATAACGAAGGAAATTCAGTAAATAAACGTAGTATGTGGAATAAGAGCATAATCAAATAATTCACAGCGAAAATCGCGGTAGCAACACTCTTGCTTCTTTGTTATTGATTTCAGAGTTTGTCTCAACGCAATCCTGCTTATACATAGTTGTGCTAGAAACTAAAACACCAACATCAATTCTATAACGCATATGAAAATATAAAAATATAAATAATGTGTAATTACCTGTTGCCATGTCTTGTTCCCATACTGCGTGTACATCTGACGTACACCCTCACTGACAGACAAGCGGAGAACAAGTTGGAGCTGACAGACAAGCGGAGAACAAGTTGGAGCTGTTGGGAGCGGGAACCTCCCATGGAACACATGAGCATCCTCTGGCTTATAGAAGTGTTTTGTTCATCTGAAAACAAGGACATACAAACATGATTGTACTTTATAAATTCATGCTATATTATAAGATATATAGGATATTACAAACACGGTACTAATAAACAACCATATATATTAACAGGACGGTATTATTTGATTGCTAGAGTAAATATCATTTAGTTACAAAGCTACGATGTAATATGTAACATGCTTAAAAAGGGTAAGACTTTTCGTGGGAGTTTTGCGGGCCAACTTAACATTAACAAATAATGACTTTTCTATACTATCGACCAAAACATACTGAATGAGACGAAACATGAACCATTGCTTTTCACGCAATTCATTTTGCGGAGTAACGTGTGCTTTTTTATTGTTTATGAGCGAGGGGCCACTACCATATTTTAATGACAGGATATATTATTATAAACAAGAAACAGATCACTGACCTACCGTTTGTTATTGATAATTTGCTTAACTTTGAAAATAACATTTTAAAACCCACATTCAAATATAAAAATTAAAAGCTCATTAGTTATTGGAAACTTACCTAGGAGAGACAGCTGTATTTGTGTATTGTCATGGGCAACTAACAGGTCACGGAGTCCTGATGCAGCAGTAGTAATATCCATGGTGATATATGCAGACGAAAACTAATGTTGTAGTATGTGTTTCACAGAAGTGTTTGATATGCTACTGATAATTTCAAGGTTATATACCGTTGAAAATAGACAATCAACATCACTAAATGGTTTGTCAATTAATTAAAAGATAATAAGATGAACTGTTGTACTGATTAATAAAGAACATGCCTTAATTGATTTGTTTAAAAATACATCAAAGAAGATAAAAGGGATGCCTTTTTACTTGATTGGTGCTGATTGATTTTAATTACTGATTACTCACTGGGTTGGATAACCATTGATTGGAATAATAGGTCAACGTATTGTCCGTTATTAATAAGACGCAATTTATATGCAATTAATAGAATATGTGCAAACACCTTCAAACTTTAGTTTGCTAATTAATTATCTGTTAATAAGATGACCAGTATTTGGATTGATTTGTGTTAAGTACATTATTAGAAAGGATGAAAGGACATCAAAGGGTTAGACGAAATATATTGTCTTAATTAAATGATCGGATTACGAAGATTTATCACATTGGATTACCTCTATAGTTCTGAATTATTATTTCTTATTTATCGATATTTGAATTTTATTAATAAGCAAGACCAAACCATTTTTTAAGAAGGGAAATTCTAGTTTAATATCAAAACTCTCGAAACAAATAATATGGCTGTCACATGCTATATTTTAAATTAGTGTACAGATAAAAAAGATACATAAAGCACGTTTTCATAATATGTCTGTAATGGTTAAAAAAATGGTTTCTTTAATTTTCCTTATACGTGTATTAAGTGTTATCTTAGTTTATTAGATCAGTTGTCATGAAAATGCTGTGCATTTGGATTTGTTGTACACCTATTGTAAATGTACAAAAAACAAAAGTATTTATTGCTATATATAACAACTATGTAAATTGATAACTTTCTGCGTTTTTGAAGGTTTTAAACGCCGAGTAAGGCCCGAAGATCTCTAAGTCATTGTGTAATTCACTATGTGTTTGATTATGCTTGCAATTTATATATTTGACTCAGCTACTATAATGCATTGATTAACGTGATATTGAGTAACAGGTCAAGGTAACAGTAAACAAGATCTTGAAAATTGTTTCAGGAAAATATAACATGTTCATCAGTTGGCTATAGTCATACGAACGTGTCAGTTTCATGAGTGCTGTTTGCATGTTATTTCTACTGTCAATTTCAAATAAGCTGTACCCTTTAAGATATAATATAACTTTTAAGTGTGCTGTACACGGTACACTAAACTGTTTTTTTTATATGTGCTGTACGCTGTAAGTTATAATGTCAATTTTATATGTGCTGTGCACTGTAAGTTAAATTGTCAGTTGTATATGTGCTGAATACTGTAATTTACGCTGTCAGTTTTATATGTGCTGAACACTGCAAGTTATACAGTCAGTTGTATATGTACTGTACACTGTAAGTTGTAGTTTCAGTTTTATGTGTGCTGTACAAGGTAAGTTGTAAAGTCAGTTTTATAGGTGCTGTACGCTGTAATATATACAGTAATTTTATATGTGCTGCACGTTGTAAGTTATACTGTATTTTTATATGTTCTGTAAGCTGTAAGTTATACTGTCAGTTTTATATGTGTTGTACACTGTAAGTTATTCTGTCAGTTGTATATGTGCTGTTCACTTTAAGTTGTACTGTCAGTTTTATGTGTGCTGTGCACTGTAAGTTATAATGTTTTTTTTATATGTGATGTATGATGTAAGTTATACTGTAATTGTTATATGAACTGTACACTGTCAGTTATACTGTTAGTTTTATATGTGCTGTACGCTTTAAGTTATAATGTCAGTTTTATATGTAGTTTACATTGCATTGTATGATATAGCTGCAGTTTTATAGGTACTGTACGCTCTAAGTTATACTGCCAGTTGTAAGCATGCTGTATCATATAAGTTTTAGAGTCAGTCTTATATGTGCTGTACGCTGTATGTTATTCTGTCAGTTGTAAATTTGCTGTAAACTTTAAGTTGTACTGTCTGTTTTATGTCTGCTGTACACTTTAAGTTGTACTGTCAATTTTATATATGCTGTACGCTGCAAGTTATACTGTAATTTTATATGTGATATATGGTGTAAGTTATACTGTTAGTTGTATATGTGCTGTACAATGTATGTTATACTGTCAATTTTACATGAGATATACTCCGTTAGTTATACTGTCAGTCTTATATGTGGTGTACACTTTAAAAAAAAGTATGACAATGGACTATTGTAAGTTGTACTCTCATTTTTTTGTCTGCTGTACACTGTAAGTTGTGCTGTCAGTTTTATATGTTCTGAACGCTGTACGTTATAATGTAATTTTATATGTGATGTATGGTGTAAGTTATACTGTCAGTTGTATATGTGCTTTACAATGTATGTTATGCTGTCAGTTTTATATGTGCTGTACGCTGTAAGTTATACTGTCAGTTGTATATGTGCTATACACGCTAAGTTATACTGTCAATTGTATATGTACTGTACGCTGTAAGTTATACTGTCAGCTTTATATGTGCAGTACGCATTGTATATGTGCAGTACGCATGTAAGGTATTATGTTAGTTTTAGAGTATGCGGTATCCTGTCAGTTTGGTGCGTACCGAACAGTTTAAGTTATATTGTCAGTTGTATATGTGATTTAGAATGTATGTTATACTTTCAATTTGATATGTGCTGTATGCTGTAAGTTATACTGTCAGTTGTATATGTGCTTTACAATGTATGTTATGCTGTCAGTTTTATATGTGCTGTACGCTGTAAGTTATACTGTCAGTTGTATATGTGCTATACACGCTAAGTTATACTGTCAATTGTATATGTACTGTACGCTGTAAGTTATACTGTCAGCTTTATATGTGCAGTACGCATTGTATATGTGCAGTACGCATGTAAGGTATTATGTTAGTTTTAGAGTATGCGGTATCCTGTCAGTTTGGTGCGTACCGAACAGTTTAAGTTATATTGTCAGTTGTATATGTGATTTAGAATGTATGTTATACTTTCAATTTTATATGTGCTGTATGCTGTAAGTTATACTGTCAGTTGTATATGTGCTTTACAATGTATGTTATGCTGTCAGTTTTATATGTGCTGTACGCTGTAAGTTATACTGTCAGTTGTATATGTGCTATACACGCTAAGTTATACTGTCAATTGTATATGTACTGTACGCTGTAAGTTATACTGTCAGCTTTATATGTGCAGTACGCATTGTATATGTGCAGTACGCATGTAAGGTATTATGTTAGTTTTAGAGTATGCGGTATCCTGTCAGTTTGGTGCGTACCGAACAGTTTAAGTTATATTGTCAGTTGTATATGTGATTTAGAATGTATGTTATACTTTCAATTTGATATGTGCTGTATGCTGTAAGTTATACTGTCAGTTGTATATGTGCTTTACAATGTATGTTATGCTGTCAGTTTTATATGTGCTGTACGCTGTAAGTTATACTGTCAGTTGTATATGCGCTATACACGCTAAGTTATACTGTCAATTGTATATGTACTGTACGCTGTAAGTTATACTGTCAGCTTTATATGTGCAGTACGCATTGTATATGTGCAGTACGCATGTAAGGTATTATGTTAGTTTTAGAGTATGCGGTATCCTGTCAGTTTGGTGCGTACCGAACAGTTTAAGTTATATTGTCAGTTGTATATGTGATTTAGAATGTATGTTATACTTTCAATTTTATATGTGCTGTATGCTGTAAGTTATACTGTCAGTTGTATATGTGCTTTACAATGTATGTTATGCTGTCAGTTTTATATGTGCTGTACGCTGTAAGTTATACTGTCAGTTGTATATGTGCTATACACGCTAAGTTATACTGTCAATTGTATATGTACTGTACGCTGTAAGTTATACTGTCAGCTTTATATGTGCAGTACGCATTGTATATGTGCAGTACGCATGTAACGTATTATGTTAGTTTTAGAGTATGCGGTATCCTGTCAGTTTGGTGCGTACCGAACAGTTTAAGTTATATTGTCAGTTGTATATGTGATTTAGAATGTATGTTATACTTTCAATTTTATATGTGCTGTATGCTGTAAGTTATACTGTCAGTTGTATATGTGCTTTACAATGTATGTTATGCTGTCAGTTTTATATCTTCTGTACGCTGTAAGTTATACTGTCAGTTGTATATGTGCTATACACGCTAAGTTATACTGTCAATTTTATATATACTGCACGCTGTAAGTTATACTGTCAGTTTTGTATGTGCAGTACGCATTGTATATATGCAGTACGCATGTAACGTATTATGTTAGTTTTAGAGTATGCGGTATCCTGTCAGTTTGGTCCGTACCGAACGGTTTAAGTTAATCTGTCAGTTGTATGTGTACTGAAGGCATATAAGGTAATACATACAGTTAATGTGTACTCTATATATGTAAGTTATACTGTCGTTTTATATGTTCAGTAGGTGGGGTGTAACTGTCAATCTTCTGGTGGCTATTGGTCACTACTGAATAAGTGTGCTTTACGACATCAATCTTCAACAAATAACTATGTTTAAATATAACGTACAAGCTAATATTCAATAATATTTATTTTCATAATAATATCACATGTATTATATAACCCATATTTAACATTAGGGTATTACAATTAATGTATATAAAACATATGTATAATAGCATGATGCTGATAATAAATAACAATCACATTACAAACAACATCTTCTTTAGCACGTCTCAATAGTCGAATAGCACATTCTTAAATCACAACACACAATATAATATCTATTGCTACTGATATCATTAACAGTCTCTGTAAAACTCGCAGAAAGAGCTAGCCCACACTCCAACAGCCTTGTCATTGCTGGTACCTGGTGCTGATGACCTTGACCTCATTGGTGACGTCTGTTCACTGTCACTATCGTCTGACTCGAGTGCTATCGCGATGGAACTGGCCTTTTGCTGGACCTGAAGTTATTAAAATTTAAATAAACGAAGGAACAAGCAAATGAATAACAAATTATATGAAAATAATAACGAAGGAAATTCAGTAAATAAACGTAGTATGTGGAATAAGAGCATAATCAAATAATTCACAGCGAAAATCGCGGTAGCAACACTCTTGCTTCTTTGTTATTGATTTCAGAGTTTGTCTCAACGCAATCCTGCTTATACATAGTTGTGCTAGAAACTAAAACACCAACATCAATTCTATAACGCATATGAAAATATAAAAATATAAATAATGTGTAATTACCTGTTGCCATGTCTTGTTCCCATACTGCGTGTACATCTGACGTACACCCTCACTGACAGACAAGCGGAGAACAAGTTGGAGCTGTTGGGAGCGGGAACCTCCCATGGAACACATGAGCATCCTCTGGCTTATAGAAGTGTTTTGTTCATCTGAAAACAAGGACATACAAACATGATTGTACTTTATAAATTCATGCTATATTATAAGATATATAGGATATTACAAACACGGTACTAATAAACAACCATATATATTAACAGGACGGTATTATTTGATTGCTAGAGTAAATATCATTTAGTTACAAAGCTACGATGTAATATGTAACATGCTTAAAAAGGGTAAGACTTTTCGTGGGAGTTTTGCGGGCCAACTTAACATTAACAAATAATGACTTTTCTATACTATCGACCAAAACATACTGAATGAGACGAAACATGAACCATTGCTTTTCACGCAATTCATTTTGCGGAGTAACGTGTGCTTTTTTATTGTTTATGAGCGAGGGGCCACTACCATATTTTAATGACAGGATATATTATTATAAACAAGAAACAGATCACTGACCTACCGTTTGTTATTGATAATTTGCTTAACTTTGAAAATAACATTTTAAAACCCACATTCAAATATAAAAATTAAAAGCTCATTAGTTATTGGAAACTTACCTAGGAGAGACAGCTGTATTTGTGTATTGTCATGGGCAACTAACAGGTCACGGAGTCCTGATGCAGCAGTAGTAATAGCCATGGTGATATATGCAGACGAAAACTAATGTTGTAGTATGTGTTTCACAGAAGTGTTTGATATGCTACTGATAATTTCAAGGTTATATACCGTTGAAAATAGACAATCAACATCACTAAATGGTTTGTCAATTAATTAAAAGATAATAAGATGAACTGTTGTACTGATTAATAAAGAACATGCCTTAATTGATTTGTTTAAAAATACATCAAAGAAGATAAAAGGGATGCCTTTTTACTTGATTGGTGCTGATTGATTTTAATTACTGATTACTCACTGGGTTGGATAACCATTGATTGGAATAATAGGTCAACGTATTGTCCGTTATTAATAAGACGTAATTTATATGCAATTAATAGAATATGTGCAAACACCTTCAAACTTTAGTTTGCTAATTAATTATCTGTTAATAAGATGACCAGTATTTGGATTGATTTGTGTTAAGTACATTATTAGAAAGGATGAAAGGACATCAAAGGGTTAGACGAAATATATTGTCTTAATTAAATGATCGGATTACGAAGATTTATCACATTGGATTACCTCTATAGTTCTGAATTATTATTTCTTATTTATCGATATTTGAATTTTATTAATAAGCAAGACCAAACCATTTTTTAAGAAGGGAAATTCTAGTTTAATATCAAAACTCTCGAAACAAATAATATGGCTGTCACATGCTATATTTTAAATTAGTGTACAGATAAAAAAGATACATAAAGCACGTTTTCATAATATGTCTGTAATGGTTAAAAAAATGGTTTCTTTAATTTTCCTTATACGTGTATTAAGTGTTATCTTAGTTTATTAGATCAGTTGTCATGAAAATGCTGTGCATTTGGATTTGTTGTACACCTATTGTAAATGTACAAAAAACAAAAGTATTTATTGCTATATATAACAACTATGTAAATTGATAACTTTCTGCGTTTTTGAAGGTTTTAAACGCCGAGTAAGGCCCGAAGATCTCTAAGTCATTGTGTAATTCACTATGTGTTTGATTATGCTTGCAATTTATATATTTGACTCAGCTACTATAATGCATTGATTAACGTGATATTGAGTAACAGGTCAAGGTAACAGTAAACAAGATCTTGAAAATTGTTTCAGGAAAATATAACATGTTCATCAGTTGGCTATAGTCATACGAACGTGTCAGTTTCATGAGTGCTGTTTGCATGTTATTTCTACTGTCAATTTCAAATAAGCTGTACCCTTTAAGATATAATATAACTTTTAAGTGTGCTGTACACGGTACACTAAACTGTTTTTTTTATATGTGCTGTACGCTGTAAGTTATAATGTCAATTTTATATGTGCTGTGCACTGTAAGTTAAATTGTCAGTTGTATATGTGCTGAATACTGTAATTTACGCTGTCAGTTTTATATGTGCTGAACACTGCAAGTTATACAGTCAGTTGTATATGTACTGTACACTGTAAGTTGTAGTTTCAGTTTTATGTGTGCTGTACAAGGTAAGTTGTAAAGTCAGTTTTATAGGTGCTGTACGCTGTAATATATACAGTAATTTTATATGTGCTGCACGTTGTAAGTTATACTGTATTTTTATATGTTCTGTAAGCTGTAAGTTATACTGTCAGTTTTATATGTGTTGTACACTGTAAGTTATTCTGTCAGTTGTATATGTGCTGTTCACTTTAAGTTATACTGTCAGTTTTATGTGTGCTGTGCACTGTAAGTTATAATGTTTTTTTTATATGTGATGTATGATGTAAGTTATACTGTAATTGTTATATGAACTGTACACTGTCAGTTATACTGTTAGTTTTATATGTGCTGTACGCTTTAAGTTATAATGTCAGTTTTATATGTAGTTTACATTGCATTGTATGATATAGCTGCAGTTTTATAGGTACTGTACGCTCTAAGTTATACTGCCAGTTGTAAGCATGCTGTATCATATAAGTTTTAGAGTCAGTCTTATATGTGCTGTACGCTGTATGTTATTCTGTCAGTTGTAAATTTGCTGTAAACTTTAAGTTGTACTGTCTGTTTTATGTCTGCTGTACACTTTAAGTTGTACTGTCAATTTTATATATGCTGTACGCTGCAAGTTATACTGTAATTTTATATGTGATATATGGTGTAAGTTATACTGTTAGTTGTATATGTGCTGTACAATGTATGTTATACTGTCAATTTTACATGAGATATACTCCGTTAGTTATACTGTCAGTCTTATATGTGGTGTACACTTTAAAAAAAAGTATGACAATGGACTATTGTAAGTTGTACTCTCATTTTTTTGTCTGCTGTACACTGTAAGTTGTGCTGTCAGTTTTATATGTTCTGAACGCTGTACGTTATAATGTAATTTTATATGTGATGTATGGTGTAAGTTATACTGTCAGTTGTATATGTGCTTTACAATGTATGTTATGCTGTCAGTTTTATATGTGCTGTACGCTGTAAGTTATACTGTCAGTTGTATATGTGCTATACACGCTAAGTTATACTGTCAATTGTATATGTACTGTACGCTGTAAGTTATACTGTCAGCTTTATATGTGCAGTACGCATTGTATATGTGCAGTACGCATGTAAGGTATTATGTTAGTTTTAGAGTATGCGGTATCCTGTCAGTTTGGTGCGTACCGAACAGTTTAAGTTATATTGTCAGTTGTATATGTGATTTAGAATGTATGTTATACTTTCAATTTTATATGTGCTGTATGCTGTAAGTTATACTGTCAGTTGTATATGTGCTTTACAATGTATGTTATGCTGTCAGTTTTATATGTGCTGTACGCTGTAAGTTATACTGTCAGTTGTATATGTGCTATACACGCTAAGTTATACTGTCAATTGTATATGTACTGTACGCTGTAAGTTATACTGTCAGCTTTATATGTGCAGTACGCATTGTATATGTGCAGTACGCATGTAAGGTATTATGTTAGTTTTAGAGTATGCGGTATCCTGTCAGTTTGGTGCGTACCGAACAGTTTAAGTTATATTGTCAGTTGTATATGTGATTTAGAATGTATGTTATACTTTCAATTTTATATGTGCTGTATGCTGTAAGTTATACTGTCAGTTGTATATGTGCTTTACAATGTATGTTATGCTGTCAGTTTTATATGTGCTGTACGCTGTAAGTTATACTGTCAGTTGTATATGTGCTATACACGCTAAGTTATACTGTCAATTGTATATGTACTGTACGCTGTAAGTTATACTGTCAGCTTTATATGTGCAGTACGCATTGTATATGTGCAGTACGCATGTAAGGTATTATGTTAGTTTTAGAGTATGCGGTATCCTGTCAGTTTGGTGCGTACCGAACGGTTTAAGTTAATCTGTCAGTTGTATGTGTACTGAAGGCATATAAGGTAATACATACAGTTAATGTGTACTCTATATATGTAAGTTATACTGTCGTTTATATGTTCAGTAGGTGGGGTGTAACTGTCAATCTTCTGGTGGCTATTGGTCACTACTGAATAAGTGTGCTTTACGACATCAATCTTCAACAAATAACTATGTTTAAATATAACGTACAAGCTAATATTCAATAATATTTATTTTCATAATAATATCACATGTATTATATAACCCATATTTAACATTAGGGTATTACAATTAATGTATATAAAACATATGTATAATAGCATGATGCTGATAATAAATAACAATCACATTACAAACAACATCTTCTTTCGCACGTCTGAATAGACGAATAGCACATTCTTAAATCACAACACACAATATAATATCTATTGCTACTGATATCATTAACAGTCTCTGTAAAACTCGCAGAAAGCGCTAGCCCACAATCCAACAGTCTTGTCATTGCTAGTACCTGGTGCTGATGACCTTGACCTCATTGGTGACGTCTGTTCACTGTCACTATCGTCTGACTCGAGTGCTATCGCGATGGAACTGGCCTTTTGCTGGACCTGAAGTTATTAAAATTTAAATAAACGAAGGAACAAGCAAATGAATAACAAATTATATGAAAATAATAACGAAGGAAATTCAGTAAATAAACGTAGTATGTGGAATAAGAGCATAATCAAATAATTCACAGCGAAAATCGCGGTAGCAACACTCTTTCTTCTTTGTTATTGATTTCAGAGTTTGTCTCAACGCAATCCTGCTTATACATAGTTGTGCTAGAAACTAAAACACCAACATCAATTCTATAACGCATATGAAAATATAAAAATATAAATAATGTGTAATTACCTGTTGCCATGTCTTGTTCCCATACTGCGTGTACATCTGACGTACACCCTCACTGACAGACAAGCGGAGAACAAGGTGGAGCTGTTGGGAGCGGGAACCTCCCATGGAACACATGAGCATCCTCTGGCTTATAGAAGTGTTTTGTTCATCTGAAAACAAGGACATACATACATGATTGTACGTTATAAATTCATGCTATATTATAAGATATATAGGATATTACAAACACGGTACTAATAAACAACCATATATATTAACAGGACGGTATTATTTGATTGCTAGAGTAAATATCATTTAGTTACAAAGCTACAATGTAATATGTAACATGCTTAAAAAGGGTAAGACTTTTCGTGGGAGTTTTGCGGGCCAACTTAACATTAACAAATAATGACTTTTCTATACTATTCGACCAAAACATACTGAATGAGACGAAACATGAACCATTGCTTTTCACGCAATTCATTTTGCGGAGTAACGTGTGCTTTTTTTATTGTTTACGAGCGAG
>JAWPHD010009185.1:0-106710 GCA_037043455.1 Cyrtodaria siliqua
TATTTAATGTCCGTCCTGATCTTTGTTCGGCTACTAACGATGTCCTGCGTGTACACAGAGTGTAGCGAGCATTCTGGCTGCCATTTTCAACCGTCGCAGTTGTCGTTGGATGCACGTGCCGATGCACGATATGACTGGTTTGTGGTCGACTATTAAAAATATATCTACAATTTAATGCTAAATGTATGTAACGCAGTCTAGATTTAATATGTATTTTCAGCCACCCATATGGGTTTTTTGGCCCTTCATGTGGATTTTTGACCCGCCGTTTCACGCGCTTATCTAATATGAACGCAGAGACAATGCCTGTATTACACGAAAAACAGGCCGTTTTTGTTACTATATATAGTAACACATGTAATAACTAGAAGTTATTAACTGGAGTAGGTGTGCCTCTTTGTGATATTGGCCCGAGATAGCCCTATGAGGCCCGAGAGCTTTAGCTCGAGGGCCTCATATGGAAAGCTATCGGGCCTCATATGGCTATCAAGGGCCAATGTCACAAAGAGGCACACCTACCCCAGTTAATGACCTGTTTATTACATGTGTAACCAAAACAATATCATTTTGGATGGATAGAAAAACTAAAACATTTTATCTACTTGCAGGGGCGTACACTATGGTAATTTTGACATGGTAGCGAGCATTCTGGCTGCCATTTTCAACCGACGCAGTTGTCGTTTGATGCACGTGTCGATGAACGATTTGACTGGTTCGTGGTCGATTATTAAAACAAATATCTATACTATAATGCTAAATGTTGTAACGTAGTCTAGATTTCTATGGATTTTCGGCCCGCCATATGTTTTTTTTGGCCCTTCATATGGATTTTTGGCCCTCCGTTTCACGAGCTTGTGTAATATGACCGCATAGATAACTCCTGTACAGAAAAACGGGCCGTTTTTGTTACTATATATAGTAACACATGTAATAAAACGACAATATAGTGACTGAGTCCGCCTGACACCGGATCGATATAATACAAAATAAATACAATCTACGTCGGCCTGACGCCGGATCCATAAAGTGACATAAATACATTCTGCGTCAGGCGATACATAAAACAACAATATAGTGACAGTGTCCGCCAGACACCGGATCGATACAATACAAAATAAATACATTCTTCATCGGCCTGACGACGGATCTCTATAAATCGACAATATAGTGACAGTGTCCGCCCGACACCGGATCGATACAATTCGATACAAAGCAAAATAAATACATTCTTCGTCGGCCTGACGCCGGATCCATAAAATGCATTATAGTGACTGTCTGCCCGACCCCATAATCGATACAATACAAAATAAATACATTCTGTGTCGGCCTGACACCGGATCCATAAAACGACAATATAGTAACTGTGTCCGCCAGACACCGGATCTATACAATACAAAAAAACCACATTCTTCGTCGGCCTGACGCCGGATCCATAAAACGACAAAATAGTAACAGTGTCCGCCCGACACCGAATCGATACAATACAACATAAATACATTCTCCGTCGGCCTGACGCCGGATCCATAAAATGACAAAATAGTGACTGTGTCCGGCGCCCGACACCGGATCTATACAACATAAATGTTTTATCTGTCAGCTGACGTCGGATCCATAAAATTAACGTAAACGTTCTGTTTCGACCCGACGCATGGTGAAGCACAAGCCTAATATTTAAACAAAAAACAAAACAAAAAAATACAAAACGTTTAACCTATAAAAATGCCCGTTTGTGAAGCGCAAACCCCGAATTATAAAGAACTATCTTTAGATCTAAATAATCCCGTCTTTGTGCCTTATGGACCTTGGACTATAGAAACCAAAGGTAAAACTCCTGAATATCTAATTGATTGTTGAATTTTAAGCATTGTTATAATAATGCCCAGTGCTTCCAATTGAAAATCAGCTTTAGTACTGCCCCTCGTAATTATTCTGGCGCAGTTTTGAGAATACGTGAACCATTTAACTGACTTGTTCTTTAAGCAAAGAACCATCAGCATTAATTGCTAGTTTTACTGCTTAAATTTCTCTGAAATAGAACTTTTTAAGGCGTTTACTTCTGACCATGCTTTGTGAAAGATTGAATTGCTCTGTCGCTATCATCTGAATAAACTAGAGTCTGGCAGCGAGAAACATTACCCAGTTTTCGGATGTTTAGATTGTCTACGTTATTCTACCAAAATAGCAATTCCTCAATACAGGGATCGTCACTGTTTAATTTAAATAAGTGGTCTCAAAAAGATCTACCCTCAAGGGTTACATATAATGACCTTGTCATCAATCTCTCGATATTGCCAATAACAAGCATCATTGAAATTACTTTGCAGAATATTAGTTATCAAATCACGAGTCAGCAGCAGGTCTTGAACTCTCGTCTCTGGTATGGAAAGGTTAAATTCAATACTTTCCGAGCTATTTCTTGAGGCGTCTATAATGCCAGGAGTAGCTCCCATACTTTCGCAAACCTCTATGTTTGGCTATAAACTACCTTCAACTGTATTTTTAACATTTCCGTTATTTCGATATAAAAATAAATTATTTCCGTAATTTCGAAAAATTCTGAATGATCGCTTCTGCACTGTTTTCTTCGTTTAAAGTATTAAAATAGTACTTATCATTTATCGTTGTATCTGTTCCTTCACTGTTGTCCGAATCTCTTTAAATTGCGGAAGCCCTGGAAGCAGAGGCGGACCTCGTACAAACCATCCTAAAGTGTCCTCTGTCACCGGACCTGGGTGCCGTTTCACGAAGCGTCGTAAACTTGCGTTCAATATTAACGTAAGTTTTTCACTTACGTAAAAGTTAAGAATTTCTTACGTGCGTTTCTCGAACGTCATCGTAAGTATTTGCGTACGCCTACGATAAAAAAAATCGTAAGTTTTTCGTAGGATACTCTTTAATACAGAAGATAAGCATTTCATCGTAGCAACGACGACATCCTGTCGTTAATTGAAGAGCACCTGTCCAACAAAACTGAGCTTATTAACTTCAAATCAATACTTTGTACTTGGAAATCTATAATTCTATGACGCTGCAGTATGACATTAATGACGTCAAGAAAAAGACGTATCTTGACGTCATAATGCACATATTACGTCGATTTTTAACGGTTTTACTGGGTCGTTAATTGGATGTTGTACACTTTACTTCAAAAGTATGTTATGTTCTCTTTAATGCGTGATTATTATTGTGGCAGGCCAATGGCAAAGCTGTCTTTACGCAAAAACACTGGGCTTGCTCATTATTTCACTCTAAATATATATGGGTACGACTGAGTAGAAGGACACAAAAACTGAAGCTGCGAATCTACAAGGATGTTGAAATTAGTCAGATGCCATTGTTGACATATTTGCCGATCTTAAAAGGGAATAGTGTAATGTCATGATTTAACACGTCAGGCACATAAACAATCCAACATCTTCAAAGTTAGTATACTTTTATAATGTAATAGTGTGTACTTGTATCTAGAGACACAATAAGTCAATGATTAATTATAATTTAGAAAATATTATATCAAACAAAATGTAAGGGTTTGCAGAGACGTGTAATAAACCATTCTTAAATCACTGGGTTTTGGTATCGTGTTTGCTTTAATTGGAGTGTACATTGTTTTAGATTAACAGTTTACTCAAATGAAAACATGTATTAGCCAAGATCAGGTATAATGCATAACCAGCAGTGTGTGAACGCTTTTTACTTCTTCAGAATGTTTGATGCAACTAGTTATGTGTATTTCTATCCTATTAATATATGCCGTCGTTGTACGTTACAGTAATAATCGCCATCTTCATATATGTTACTTAGTATACCCTTGTTATTATATCGTTAAAATAAAGTATATTTATATCACAAAACAATACCAGACTAGCGTTATAATTAAATCCCTACGAATAAATGTCCTAGTTCAGTTCGTATGCACAAACAATCCAGACGCTAGTGTATCTATATACAGTTAGGGTGTCCTAATGGTTAAAAGGCTGAGGGACTATAATCCTTTAGAACCAGACTCACGCAAACACGCATGGCAGACCTATTTGAACTGACACCCATCCCCTCCAGTAGTAATACTTCTATATGTGGACGTGTACATGTAGGCATGTAGGTCCTTTGAATAAACATCGCGCGCGTGACTTTTATCTTTACCCATAGAGATTATAAGACTCTTTCATGGGTATCCGGTGAAGATAGGGAATTTCAACCCGAGGAATACGTGTTTTTTATTTGAACCGAGGCTCTGCCGAGGTTTCGATTATAACTCCCTATTTGAACCGATTACCCATGATAGGCTCTTTTTCTTGCATATCAGAGACATGTTTTGTGTTTACGCCGCCAGCTACTAACGTTTTGCATGTTCTCCTGCGTACCGGATGTTGGTGCGTGTGACTTTTATCTCGACCCTAGGGTGAGATGGAAATATCTAGCCCCGGTAAAATGACGGATTTCCTTGTCCGGTATGCAAGAACAGTCTTTCCATCCCCCATGTACAATGTGGATAGCCTTTTCCGGTATGCATGAAACTAATAGGCATACAGGAAGTAAATCACCGTGGTCGATAAGGAGTTCCCAAATATAAAATCCCCTCACCTTTTTTGTGATAAAATGCATTTTTGAGTATTTAAGGCCCGTTTTTTTTAAATGACTTTATTGACTTTTTTGTGAGAGCTAAGAACCATTTGCATGGTTGTATGATGATTTTATTTATCAACTTGAAAGTTTTGAAAGTGAAAGTAGAACACATGTAAGAGGTGCTGAATGAATGCAGTTTGTTCAAGGTGTCAGCAAAGATCAGAACTTTATTTTCTTATATGCCACATGACCCCTACTATTCTCAGCTGTTTTCTAGAGAGGAGGGTCTCATGATTAAGAATATATAAGTGAATTGTAGTTGAACTTCATTTTGAAAAATGGCTAACTAGAAAGCTTGGAAAATATTGTACAGGACTCAATGGTTTTCATTTTACTTCCGGTACACCTATATTCATGACATGTTATGTTCTCTGATAAGTTACGAAACACATTTACACGGTTACATTTTAATATACTAGTAGTTTGTTTCTCATGTAAAACTTATTTTCTAAAAAAAAAACACGTAAATCAGGTAGACTAGCCGACCGACGCTATAATGTCTGATCAAATTACACTACTCCATTACACACCACTCCATTACGATTAATGTGGCCCAGTGGATAGCGCGGTGACTTGAAATCCGGAGGACCCGGCGTCAAGCCTCACCGGCGCCACTCAGTATGTCGTTGTGTTGATGGGTAAAATACTTGCCCATTAACTACACTCCCCGCAGAACCAAATGAATATAGGCAGGTTCCTCGATGGATTCCTATGTATTCTTTTTGAGGCAGGTCTAAATAACCTATGTTGTGTTAATGGGCCGTTAAACAACTTGCAATTCAATGCAATTACGAGTTTTGACAAATACGACACAGTTAAAAGTGATCCCTGTACGTCAGCCGCGATAAACAGGCCCGACAGACATTGTTTTTTTCTTTTCTTTTCAGTTATGGCAGGTTTTATTTCAAGTTATATAGTTGAACAGTTTAAAGTCATAATGCGAAACGTGTCAACCATCCTCTGCTGTGCGTCTGGAATCGTCCCTGAAAGAAATAAGAATGAAATACAAGCAAATTTTTACGCAAGCGTAAAATAGCTGCTGAGAGGAAATAGCATATATCTGGGTAGAGGCTGGACACAAACTTTAACATAAAAACATATCAAGTCACGGGTGTTAAAACAATATTGAAAAAAATATAATGTTGAGATAACATGCCACGACCGGTTTTTTTCTTACCAGACACATTCTTCCCGAGTTTTACCATCAGTTGTTCCTACCAAACATTTTGAATCAATGTGGGCGACCTCGCTTCTCTCTGTTCAAATACCTTGTCGCTTCTCTCTGTTCAAATACCTTGATTTGCCTTACATACTGATTAAAATTCAACTCTGGACCACGACGTGCTAGAAGTACACATCAGCACAGAACAGGTGTTGACATGTAAGGGATGCGTGTGCGTTAGCGTGTGCATTACAGCAGACGTCCCACTGCTACGATGTGCAATTATAAGATTGCGTTATCAAAGTGAAAAACTCAAAGAAATTGTTCACTGCTACCTTACCATTACATGTGCAATTATGAAAACCATATAGGCAGCGAATATACTCATCGACTAATGTATAACACGGCGGTATAACGAGAATACCGCATTATAAATGGGTATTATTCAATAAAAAGGTATTATTCCATTAAAATACAGATTTGCACTTATTCCATTCCAATACTTGCGTTTCATTCAGTTTCATTATGCTCCGTAAAACATCCCGGACAATAGGTTCCGTTTCGCTCGCGGGATTTCCTGTTTGCTTCCGACTTAACTACACCTCTTTCATCTTAATCCCGGAAATATTGCCGCATTCTACACATTAGTAGACTTGAGGGGAGACTCCTTAGTTTCTAATGAATGTCCATGGGGAATTTCTTAAAGTCCAGACTCTATTGTGCCCATCGCGTCAGGTATACCCTGACCTGTTCGTTGGCGGAGGGACTATAAACCTTAGAATTACACACACACACGGGGAATTTCTTATAAAACAGAAATCTAAGAGATTAAAAGCCATGTACAGGCTAGACAATAAAAAAGAAATCCACAAATGTGGTGTTTTTGACTTAGTATGACATAATAGTTAATTTTGGTGTAAATAAAGTTTTTGTACTGTGACCGGTATAGAGTCTGTAAACAGAAACTAGTAACTGGTGGCTATGTTGTAAATGGTAGCTTTACTTGATCAATACCTTCATCTCTCCATTCGACATAAGATTACGGAAAAAAAAGCCGGATAAGGTATGTAGAAATAGCATTTTTATGACAATTTGGAGTGTTTGTCATTCAATTATGGATGTGTTATATCTCAAATAAGGGACAGGTATATGCTGCCGTGTCTCTATAAATGTCATGTTTTCCTTTTTTTGAGTGCTAAGTGGGTGGGGTAAATGAATTGTAACTGACTTTGTTGCTTTCTAGCATGTATTTGCTATATTTTGAGAGGAAATTATATGGTCTTTCAGGAATAGGGCATGTTTGTTAGTTCTGAAAAATAGAATTCAAGTTATTTAACCTAATTAGTGTACATGTCTGAAAATAGTCTGAATTTCAAAGAAAACTGTAGATTCCGACCTTAAGGAAAATATGCATAGTACCGATTATACACAATTTCAGGTTTAGAACACAGGTTGTAGTGCGTTTTGATATTTTCAACACAAAATTGCTCAGAAATCATCAAAATATTGCGACATTTTCCATTTTGAGATATCGACACATATTGCCAAGGGAAGTAACACTTGCGGGTAAAAATAGACCATCTCAGTTTTTTTGTTATTTTTCCAATGACCGAATGTAAATTTGCACACATTTTTCAATTTTATTTTTGTAGAAACTATAATTGGAGCCTGTAAATTGTATTTAACTGTTCATTTAAGAATGCATTAATGTAGGAGAAAAGGTTTCCATATAAGATACCTTGAACTATCAGACAGACCCAACAATAAATTGCACTCTGCTATGACCAACTCTGATCAGACATGCAAAATCAGACTTACTGGAATAACAGTATTAGACGCGCATCAGACTTACAATATTCAGACTCTTGAATATCAGCCCTACAATATCTGATGCATATCAGACTCATATCAGCCAAACAATTCAGACCCATATCAGACCTACAATATCAGACACAAAAACTATTATTGTGTACATATAGGTCTGCATCTCACTGGTATGTTCTAGGTCAGACTCTGATACTTTAAGTCTTATAACTATGAGTGATAGCGTAAGTTTGATGTAATTGTAGGTCTGACATGAGTCTGAAAGTGTAGGTCTGTCTGACATGCATTAAATAGTGAAAGTCTGAATTGAGTTTGATATTTTGGATAGATCTGGAATGAGTCTGTCCGACATTCAATGTGCATATATTGCCCATACAATATCAGACTGATATCAGACCTACAATATAAGACCCATGTCAGACCCACCTTATCAGACCCATGTCAGACCTACACTACTAGATACACTCATAGCAGACCCATGTCAGACACTCATATCAGACCTTTTATATCAGACTCATGTCAGACCTTAAATACTGGGTGTGCCTCCAGCATACAAAATATCGTTGGTTGGTCTGATCTGAGTCGTAACTATTTAAAGTTGTGATATGATATTGTAAGTAAGTTCTTAGTTAAGGTCTGGTATAATAAGTCTGGTAGTGTAGGTTTGAGCCATGTCTGGTATGCTACCTACTTTTCAGTTCATACTGCACTAAAACTATCTGGATGTTTTTGTGCATACCATTTCATTTTTTACTTTATTTTTAATTCGCAGTCTGCATAACCATAGCTGCAGTGACCGTTATGTCTATTATTTTCTCTACAATTTTAACTGAAATGGAAATATTCAATTTGGAGTTTAAATTAAAAAACTTCGTAATCACCGATTCATGTCATATTTGGGGTGGCAGCAAAAACAAAGATGGCTATGGTGTTATCCGCGTTACTTTTCGTGGTCACCGAAAATGGGTAACTGTTCATAGGCTGATGTTCTACATATCATCATAATGTGAACAGTTACCCAGCCATCTGCATGTGTCACATAGGTGTCACCAAAAACTTTGCATTAATGTTAAGCATTTAAGTTTGGAAACTTGTTAAGTAAATAATCAGCGGTCAGTTTGTAGAAATGAAGGCATTTGTAATGGTCACCGTGGCTATAGGCCGTGCCTTCTATGAGAATGGGTAATTATTATGTTGATATGTTAAAACAAAGGCATGTTTAAATTTTAAATATTTGGATTTATTCCATAGTTATGTTCATGATTGTTAGATGTTACAGTTTCATAAAAGTTAGTGTTAAAAAGTTTCCTGTTACTTCGTCGTTTGCGGGATATATAACGGTTGTGCTTGTATTGGACTGTTTCCGACAGCTGTGTGCGATTCTTACTCAACCGATCGCGTTGAGCAATGTGCATTGTGAAAGGGTCTGCCATCGCATATTTCAATCCAGCCTTTTTAGCTAACAATTGGGCAGACTTGCCTGTTCCATGTTTTTTGGTGCATACGTAAACACTCGACTGTTTAAATGTTCACACTTGTTTGTTGTGTAGAGTTTGGAAATGCGACCCAACATTTCTCCTGAAAATACTGTATCAAGTACCCGTTTGATGTTTTTATGGTCTTCCTTTGAAATATTTCTGTGTTTGCCATATGGCAAAAAGTTGGTGGAATAGCTGGCAAGATGGGCATGACACACTGTTGAATATATTCTGCACTGGGCATGAATGTTGCTAAAGCAGGGCAGTATATTGTTTATTGCTGCCCTGCCCTTTTCGACAAACTGCTTCTCGGATACACTATTTTTTTTATATGCGTCAGTTCAAGCCTTACGCGCGCCCGAACGCATGATGCAAGTTTTTGGGAAAATATGACCTTGTCGACTTTGTCATGTCTGGTATAGATTGCCTCAATGTTTGACAAAAAATCTGCACTATGTCACATGCTATACTGGCGTTGCTAGGCAAGGGTGAAGTTGTTGCTATGCATCATGGCGTTGTTGCTATGTAGGCTAAGGGAGACTACTCTAGATAAGTTCTGAAGCAGGTTCTTTATATTTTGAGTTCAGGAATAAATGATTTTTCTGTACCCTGAATACTATGTAGGTAAAGTACTCAAAAGTACATTTACAACACATATACCAACTTAATTTTGATTCTAAGAAGAGGAAAAAAAGAACAAAAAATACTGATAAATATGTAACTTTTCAGGAATTATAGTGCCAAGTTTAAGAAGCTCTGAAATGCCTAAATTCCATCGCATTGGCACAGCTGACGTATCAAATGCTCGAAATAACTGGAATAAGTGATTTAAAAGTAACAAATAAAAATTTGAAAAAATATTTTTGCCCTTAAGGGGAGACTCCTTAGTTTCTAATGAATGTCCATGGGGAATTTCTTATAAAACAAAAATCTAAGAGATTAAAAGCCATGTACAGGCTAGACAATAAAAAAGAAATCCACAAATGTGGTGTTTTTGACTTAGTATGACATAATAGTTAATTTTGGTGTAAATAAAGTTTTTGTACTGTGACCGGTATAGAGTCTGTAAACAGAAACTAGTAACTGGTGGCTATGTTGTAAATGGTAGCTTTACTTGATCAATACCTTCATCTCTCCATTCGACATAAGATTACGGAAAAAAAAGCCGGATAAGGTATGTAGAAATAGCATTTTTATGACAATTTGGAGTGTTTGTCATTCAATTATGGATGTGTTATATCTCAAATAAGGGACAGGTATATGCTGCCGTGTCTCTATAAATGTCATGTTTTCCTTTTTTTGAGTGCTAAGTGGGTGGGGTAAATGAATTGTATTTGTAGGCAGAGAAACTGACTTTGTTGCTTTCTAGCATGTATTTGCTATATTTTGAGAGGAAATTATATGGTCTTTCAGGAATAGGGCATGTTTGTTAGTTCTGAAAAATAGAATTCAAGTTATTTAACCTAATTAGTGTACATGTCTGAAAATAGTCTGAATTTCAAAGAAAACTGTAGATTCCGACCTGAGGCAATAAAACGGCAAGCTTTGAATATTGAAGTTATTATTATTATTGAGCTGAAGTTATTGTCCAGACGCAAAAAAGTGTGACTACCGATAGACGACTGACGACGGACAAGGTGAAACCTGTGTGTCCACCAACATAGAAATAATACAATAAATAAAAGATCAAATAGGATTTTTTGTTTTTATTTCATGATTTTAATTGTCCAACTCAAATTATAAAAATGATTAAAATATATATCTATTACATTTTAAAAGTATAATAGTGAATTTGCCTTTCTTAAAAGCAGAGTGGCCACAGAAATCTCAATATAAAATTCCCTGATATTTCCCTGATGTTTGGACGATGCCCTCAGGCAACCGTCCTAAGTAGTGGTAATTCTGGCGCACAAAGAATTTCTACTAGAAACCAAAGAGCACCAGATTACAGAGCGATAAATGCAGTACCATTTTCAAGGCTGTAAATGGGCAAAAGATCCGTATACTGATAACATATATTGATAAATATGTAAGCGTTGGTAAACATTAAGTGATGTTAACTTAGGTTTAAGTAATACGCTGTTTTTGAAGGGATTTGATACTGAACAAATTAATGCGCATATGCCTTATAACGTAAACAAGTGTCTAGGTTTACCACCATTAATTACATGAAAGCCTCCGAAACAAGTGTCTAGGTTTACCACCACTAATTACATGTACGCCTCCGAGGTGTAGAGGTGTAGTCGAACCTAGGTCGATGGTAAGATGCGATGGTCGATGGTAAGATGCGATGTTCGATGGTAAGATGCGATGGTCGATGGTCCATCGCATCTTACCATGGTCGATGGTCCATCGCATCTTACCATCGACCATCGTATCTTACCATCGCATCTTATCATCGACCATCGCATCTTACCATCGACCATCGAAAATTACCATCGCATCTTACCATCGACCATCGCATCTTACCATCGACCATCGACCTAGGACGATGCTCGATGGTAAGATGCGATGGTAACATGGCCCTAACAGGACACCGTAGTAAATCTCTATGTACAGTTGTTAACACCTCAATTACACATGATTGCATAATGACTTATGGAAGTTATATTGTGATATAATATTTACTTGCCGTTTTCATATATATATATACATGTATAATTACTGCACTGGTACCATGTTATACATTGTAGCTACCATGTTGTACTTTGTATTTGTATCCTCACGGGCTTTATAGCCTATTGGAAATTTGAAATAAAAGTATCTATATATAAATTTGGATGAATTCATCCCGGATATTCATCCCAGGTATATCCAACACGTTTCTTTTCGCTGGCGGGATTTCCTTTACTAATGTGATTAAAAAGCTTAATTAAGACATAACTATAACAATAGGTTCCGTTTCGCTCGCGGGATTTCCTGTTTGCTTCCGACTGAACTACACCTCTTTCATCTTAATTTTCATAATTGGACTTAATAACGAATATTGATATAGAACAAGAACAGAACAAGAACAAATCTTTTATTATATACAATCTCAGGTAACATGGGTTACAACAAGAGAGAAAGGTACATTACATACATACAAATGGTACAACTAAACTGTATACAAGGATCAGTACATATGTTAAATGTGAAGGGAGAAAGCATTATCAATAAAATACGTCTCATGTACGACGTTACTTGGCATTTTGTAAAAAAATTCTGACGAAGACACTTAGTTTTTTTTAGACTTTGACTGCGGGATGGGTTAAAAGCTCCTTGTATTTAATGACATTCGTGTGCTGATAGAAATAACGCGGTATGTAATGTTTGCGCATTTGATCAAAATGTGGACATTTTAATAAGTAGTGGAATTCGTCACCTATGTCGGAATCGCATAGTGTACAACGTCTGAGGTTATACGCAGTGTTAGTAAATCTGCCAGTTTCAACGGGGAACCTATGGTTAGTCGTACGGAATTTAAATAAATAAATATAATTGCTTCTTGGTAATTTAAGATATTTTTCGAATGCTAGGTCATCTTTAAAAAGATTGTAGTTTTTCCCTTTCGACGAATTTTGTAAGTCTGATCTCCAAGATTGTGTAAACTGGTCAACTAGCGTTTGTTTAATTGAGAGGTGAATGCTACTATGTTGTAAAGTATTGCGGTTTGTCCATATATCTGAATTGCCGGTTTTTATTGAGAATGGATTTGATGTGTTTTAACCACTTATATTCGTAATTTTCAGTGTTATCCATTGATTTGTAGCAGAGGAAACTTAGCTTTGATTGGCTTCCAATGATAAGTTTGTTCCAGAATTTTATCATACGGGTTTGTATAGTTATAGCAATTGGATGTCTACCTAGTTCTGCATACAACATATACGAGGGAGTGCTTTTTTTGCTATTTGTAATTCTTTTCAAAAAATCTGTATGAATACGTTCTATGATGTCTAAATTTTCGAATCCCCAGACTTCGCAAGCATATGTTAAGATCGGTAATATTTTATGGTCAAATAATTTTAGTTGGAGATCTGAGGGGAGGTCTAAATTATTAATTCGTCTGTAAAGTAAAAACATTGCTCTTTTGGCTTGTTCAACAAGATGTTTTCGTGTATTAAGGAAGCTTCCAGAGCTAGAGAATATGACGCCTAGATATTTATACTTGTTTGTGAAACAACTTAATTAAGCCCAAAATATACTAAACACATTCCTTTTCGCTCGCGGGAATTCCTTTTCGCTTCTTTGCGCTTAAACATTCCTTTTCGCCGTTTATACCAACCGGTAAAACTGCCCATTTTTATCCATTTTTATGCCCATTTTTATTCGATTTTGTGGTTGTATGTATAAGAAGCCTATTAATAAGTTTTACTGGATCACTAATGAACATTTTCAAAATTTCGACTCTATGCTTACACTTTGTGAGCAATGAAAACAGTCAATCAATGAAAACAGCTGTACCCTTGACCTGTTTAGTAAACAAACAAGAACTTTCTTACATGTCTTGTGACACCACCTTTTCTGGTGATTTTTCAAGTGGAACATTAGTTTTCTATACGAACATTACACTGCTGAATTATCCATACTTTAGCTGAATTTGCAGCAAATCATTAATATGTGACACTTTAACATTGGTGTCTATGGGGAAAATAATTAGTGGTATAATACCTCTACATGAGGTTGGGAGTAAAAGCCGTCCTGTACATTCCGAAATATAATGAAAACAGCCGGTGCGTAGTACGAAGAATACCGAAATTAGCAATTAATAGTGAGTAACGACTCTAATATTATAGAGATTATCTTTATAGTATCAGTTTATGAAGGATGTTTATAACGACAAACGATAATGTTTATTAATTTATTTATATGATATATTGGGTCGATCATAATTTTTTTTTGTTGGTTTGCTGTTTCCATACCTACCCACAAACTTTTATAGCAATTTTTTAACATATTGTTTTAATACTATTTTTAGTATATTTTTCTTTAATTTCTTAAGGTTTTTACTGTCTTAGGTTTTTACTGTCTTTGGCAAAAAAAAAATCACCTAGCTTATAAAATCCTGGGTCAGGAAACAGCAAACAAATATATTTTTAAGGATGGCCTTAGAACAATTAGCATGCATACATGTAATAGATATATCAGATATAATTGGATTATAAACACATAAACATACGTACATTTGAAGAGTAAGTAATTCGATTACCATGATATTAAATTGAACTTTTATCACATTACATCATGGTAACTATTAAAGGCCGTTCATAAAGTAGAAGAGATCATATAACTATGTACCACAGACATCTCTTTACAAACCATACACTTATTTTCATCAATTCAATTCATATAATATTTTATTTGCCATAACATTTACATGTTTACTGCCTAAACAAGGCGGAATACATTACACAATATTTCAGAGAAGTGTACAAACATACTTCATGAATGAATATATTACAGTGGAATAGTTATAATTATTACGTTCTATCAATGGCATTTCCCCCATTTTATTACCATTATCAATATTGTGTTTAAAAAGTATTTATATTTAAGGAATATAGAACAATACATAGTAACTCTGACTACCGTTACATCAGACTACACTTATTTATTTCTTTATACTTATCCTAATTCAATGAACTTTGTTTTGTTTTAGCCATATCGACACCGAAAACGTCTTTGCAGAAATACTATTTTTCAGACATTCAAGGGGCGATAACTCTGTCATGCATGATTGAATCTGATTTGGTTTCGAAAGGAATCGAGATCTCATGTATACGTATATTGTGACCAACTTTCTTTGACATTTTCATTTTACAATTATTCCCTTTTGACACTTATAAAATTTAAACATTTCTATATAACTTCACTTTTTATCCCCAGTCGATTAGGTGGAGGGATATATAATTGACATTGTCCGTCTGTCCTTCCCCATAACTCTGGTTAATGCCTCATCCGATTGCAATAATATTTTGCACAAATGTTCATCACCTTAGTACGCAAACCCGTTTTTTTCGGAATCAATACTTTCTGAGTGGCACCGTCCATCAGCACTTTCAGTGCTTTGATTATATAATCCAGCAATGGGTTCCCTGAATATATGGCCAATCTTCATCAAATACCACACATATGGGCATATATATATACATTTATTCTGCATTTACATTTGTTTCTCTATTTCATATAAAACCATTTAAGCATTTAAGATTAAATTATTTTCATAGAGAATTATATATTTTTTATCGTTAAACTGTTATTTCTTTCTGCCTGAAGAGTGTCAATTACATGTTCAACATTTTTGTTTTGTGTTTAAGGTGGTGCAGAATTAAAATGCCATGACTTTCCCTGATTTCTGCATTTTTTTTAAATTCTTTAATTCGCTGATTTGTTCATGCAGCGATTTTGTGTGTGGCCATTTCCCCATTTTTCCAGAGTCCGTGGCCACCCTGTTAAAGGGACACATGGCAATCTTGATACGTATAAAACTCCTGGGTCTCCCATTAGTTTTCCAACATCTTTTGCATATCAGTAATAATATGTGTTTGATTAGTTCAAAGTAAAATGTTTTAGCATATATTAGTAATTGTTGATTAAATGTATTTTGCATTATTAATATTGTTAAACCAAGGATTTGTCCATAAAATATGGACAAATCCTTGGTTAAACCTGTGGTCTCAATGTATCTCTTACCTCACTAATAGAAGCTTGCACTCTATATATAGCCACCAATGACACACAGTACTACATGTACCGATAGATCAAATTCTTACATCAGCCTAAAATAAAAATGATTAAAATAAGAAGTGCAACTGTTTTACTGTAAAGTTGCGCGCTCCACTTTCGAGGCCTTGTCTATTTATTGGGCAACTACGTTGAAAAAGGGGCATATTAATTCTGTTAAAATATCATGTAAATATATATATGCTAACTTTTAAATAGTATTACTTAAAGTCTTAAACGGGTTTATTTGACTAATATGTGCGTGTGAAGTTTAATTCTAATCTGCCCAGTGGTAACACATAAGATTTCTAACAAAATGTACCCAAGTTAAAAAAAGGGGCATAACTGTGCCAAAATAGGTTTCAGAGTTGTACAACTTTTGCATGGAATGTTATTCATTCTTACCAAATACATGTGTGCAATTTCATTCCAATCTGTGCAGTAGTTAAATAGATAAAAGTTAACTACACTTACATTCTGCCTAAGTAAAAAAGGGGCATAACTGTGTCAACATACGTTGCAGAGTTATGTGACTTTTGCGTGGCATGCTATTTATTGATACCGAATACAGGTATGAAGTTTCGTTTCAACCTATCCAGTAATTAAATAGTTTATTTAACATTTACATTTTAACATTTTATTTCAAATATCAAGTGTAAATGATTATAATTTAGACGTCATACAGTATGCAGATGTTATTTGTATGACCTCATACAATACAGATATTACTTTTAACAGTACCTCTCTGCTCACGCTATTGAGAATTTGATCATATAGCGAATGGTTATACAATATAAATACCATACAGCTAAATTTCTGCTTAATATTAAACCTATAATTACATGTAAGATATCCTGAATTACATTCCATCTTTTTTCTATTTTTTTTAAAATATTTTATTACCATTTGCTAATGAGTACATGTGTATTGCGAACAGTTCAATATGTCTAAACCGTTTAACTTTTTATAAATTGGAAGACATTTTTTAAGTTTGCAAGAATATATACTTTATATAGATAATAAGGCAATAAAATAAATAAAATATTGTCAATGTCACTTAGTGCCTAGAATAATATCCTCTGGTTAAATTTCTACCAAAATATTGCATTTTTCCTTCAAATGAACTAAAAGCTCTATTAAAGAATATTTCTGGAAAAGATGCAGTCATACAGTAAAAATAAATGTAACATAACTTTCTTTAGAAATTTACCCCAAAAAAGCACGGTTCGTTTTCAGGCATTCCACATTGATATAATCTTGCACTTGTAAAAATAATTCTATGTAAAATTTTGAATTGCAAAGATTGGAGATAATCATGTATCTTCTACTGTCAGAACAATATTTATTCATAGAAGTATTTCAGTCCTACGATTATCAGTTTACATACTCATATATCACAATTTGACTAAGTATAAAACAGGGGCATAACTTTGTCAAAATAGGTTACAGAGTTATGTAATTTGTATATATAGTATGTTGTCTATTTCATTATTTACCTAATAATGTATGATGTCTCATTGAATTCTACTGGTAAGCCAATTCTGATTGTAGACCGAGCTGAACTGAAAAGAAAGTGATGATTCAGCATTCATTTGCATGTTTATTACACTAGTTAATGTATAATGCTATTTATGTCATGGCTTTATAACGGTCAACGGAATTTAAAACAACATACATGCCAAAACAATGTGAATCAATACTTAATAAATAGTTTCAACGGTAACATTGCTTAAGCAGGTGCCAAGCTAGCATTATGAACCATGAGTATACAAAATCAAATACAATGAGTGCAACTTTTATCTTGCTTATTGCGTTCATCAATAGCCATTGAAGCAGGATGTTGATATTCCATTGTTGCCATGTAAAGTCGTGCTGGGACAGTCAATTGTTGTAGGAACAGCTCTGACACATGCAGTGTAGGGACAGCTCTGACACATGCAGTGTAAGGAAAGCTCTGACACATGCAATTTAGAGACAGCTCTGACACATGCAGTGTAATGGCAGCTCTGACACATGCAGTGTAGAGACAGCTCTGACACATACAGTGTATGGAAAGCTATGCGACATGCAACGTAGAGACAGCTCTGACACATGCAGCGTAGGGGCAGCTCTGACACATGCAGTGTAGGGGCAGCTCTGACACATGCAGTGTAGGGACAGCTCTGACACATGCAGTGTAGGGACAGCTCTGACACATCCAATGTCAATGTAGAGACAGCTCTGACACATGTAATGTCAAAGTAGAGACGGCTCTGACACATACAGTTTAGGGACAGCTCTGACACATGCAGTGTAGGGACAGCTCTGACACATACAATGTAATTGAAAGCTCTGCGACATGCAATGTAGAGACAGCTCTGACATATGCAGTGTAGGGGCAGCTCTGACAACACATTCAGGGTAGAGACAGCTCTGACACATGCAGTGTAGGGGCAGGTCTGACACGTGCAGTATAGGGACAATTATGACACATCATGACATGTAATGTAGAGGACACATGCAGTGTAGGGGCAGCTCTTACACATGCAGTGTAGTGGCAGCTCCGACACATGCAGTGTAGGGGCAGCTCTGACACATGCAGTGTAGGGACAGCTCTGACACAAGCAGTGTTGTAACAGCTCTGACACATGCAGTGTAGGGACAGCTCTGACACATGCAGTGTAGAGACTAGAGACAGCTCTGACTCATGCAGTGTAGGGGCAGCTCTGACACATGTAGTGTAGGGAAGGCTCTGACACATGCAATGTCGGGGACAGCTATGACACATGCTGTGTCGGGGACAGCTATGACACATGCAGTTTAGGGACAGCTCTGACATATGCAGTGTAGGGGCAGCTTTGACATATGCATTGTATGGACAGCTCTGATACATTTCGGCTATATGGATTCAAATAGATCTATACTCAGTAAAAAAAGTTTTGGACCAGGGTATATAAAGTCATATAAAAATAAAACTAGTGGACACAATGTAAGTATCTTTTTTTAGTAACCAAGGTCTACCCTACCCGGTTAATTTGGTACCAGAAACATTAAATTCCAAACAAGATTTGATTTTAAAAAAATATCGCGAACACACAAATGGTCTGTAAAAAATGTTGCAAAGTCCATATAAAGTAACAGTTACGGACACATTCGAGTAACCAATAAAAAGATTATTATTTTTTCGCAAACTTTCATTGTAAACGATAATTATGGTTGATTGTTGATCTATTGTGAATTATCAACTGAGATACTAAGGGTTATGGTCGAATGTCATGGTTCAGCGATCATTGTACGGGTTCGAACACTGACATGGTCCAAAACTTCTTTTACAGAGTATATAATGTCAGCATACACGATACTAATATGGCACAGGCGGTCAATAACACAGCTTGGAAATCCATATACTTTAATAAATGTCACAGTCCGTAGAGTCGCACAAGCCTACTTATTTCTCAAAATAATTTAGTGGGTGGGGTAAATTAGCATCCCTGCATTATTTTCATTGATGGACATTCATCATCATAATCTTACCTGATTGTATAATACAATAATACAGCATTAATGTATACATACACTTACCGGTACAATCGAATCCATCCAGTGGGTTCCTTTGTCATTTCATTATAAACAAATATTTGGCATTTAATTTTGGCATTTTTGCAACTTCAGCGGAGACGTCGACCTTGACATCTACCGACATGTATGTGCTTTCGTATATAAATAGGCCATCACGTGATGGATTGAAACCTATTTTCAGAAAATGAAGCTAAAAAGCTGGGTCGTTGTCAGTTCCCGGTTTTCATCGATGAAAATTATCTGCAATACTGATTGAAAATGAACTATTGTCGCCATTTTGTTTTTTTTACTTACGAAAAAAAAATGCGTACACCACCTAAGGTGTTGGTGTAGACAGACTTACGTAAAAACTAACGATATTTTCACGGGAAATCGTAAGTTTTTTTTTTTGTGAAACGCTTGTAATCACTTACGAATTTCGTACGCAAAAACTTACGATAAAAACTTACGTACGATGCTTCGTGAAACGCCCCCCTGAAGCATGTACCGTGTTCGGTTGCTGTTCTTGGCCCACGAAGAGAACTGGTCTGTTTGTTGTTCACTTGTTGTATGAATGGTCCGCCGGCCCGCTGGGCGGGTTGAATTGAAACAATCCGGGACCATGAACACGCGCTCTGGATTGTTCTCATGTCTCTCTTTGCCTTCCCGGCTCCTCCGCTGACTCCATATGTTAAAGACAGCCCGAATTATAACTAGCTTTAAGAACTTCTGGTAGCCCTATTGTCAATCCTTTTGTGTTTGTGATGTCTTTTATTCATCTTTAAATTTGTTCGTTGTTTCTGTGTGTGTTTGTGGTTTACTGTCGTCCTTGAATGCTGCTTTTCCTGTTCGATTTTTATATCTATATTTACTGTTTGCATGTCGGATCCGAATGACCGAAACACTTTTTTGCTCAGTACACGTCAACGTATACTCGCTTTGCACGTTCAAACGAGTATATATCACCCTCTAGGAACCGGTTGAAACCTGTATGAACAGGTTCAATGTGACTCGCCGAACTTTAAATTACTCGTATTAAAAATACACTCTCATAAATTAGTATATTTAAAATGGACACATATAAGAGCAATCTTAAAACACTTCTGCGACAAGGTTTATCACAACCCGTCTTATATGGAAATGTGATTTACAAACTTAGGAAGATTATAGATCGTGATCATTTTCATGAGTTATTTATTTAAAAGTATTAGAAAATTTATAAACAGAGGTTACGACCGAAGTAATCTGCGGTGTACTACATGTTTAGTTTTGGACTCTTCTGCAGTTTGCAATTATGCTTTCCTCTTTGATTGTGCAACGACCGGACAGGCGGTGAACTCTTATGAAAACGTGTTCCTAAATCCTTTAAGGCGGGAATCGTTTGATGTATGTCCTTCAATCCGTTGTGTCGTGCCCTTAACGGTTTTCCCATCATTGATGCTTTGCCATAGACGTCATCGAGTACATATGAGATTAGCTTCTTAGGTTTGACTTATTGTTTTGATATATACATGAACATTTCTGTGTTTTTGCTTATTACACCTATTTACGCTTTCTCAAATGTAAGGGGTTCACTCGGCGGGGATTATTTTCATTTACACTGTCTTGTTGTTTAGGGATGATGATAATGATGATAGGGTAAGAGTGAGGTTTGGTGCACCCTTGAACCGGTTTAAACTCCCCGGTGGTCCCTTTTGCCACTGATCGTTCCAAGGCAACCCCTGTTGTCAACCCTTTATAATTATGTTTGTGATGTGCCTTTTTACTGAATGTGTTTGTAATCATCTTTGCGTTGTAATACTTGCTGGAGTGTGTATTCTGTGAATGCTACTCTTCCTGTTGGACTTATAACATTTTCTTTGTTCAAAAATACTACCATTACGGTTAAAAATAAACCTTATATATCATTACAACTAAACAAATGAATGGATTAGTTCTGGATTATATACTATTTCGAGTAAGAACGCGATTCCGACGTCCTCTTTTCATTATTTATTGACATTTATACTAGCATGCAA
Source organism: Cyrtodaria siliqua (assembly GCA_037043455.1). Classification (NCBI taxonomy): domain Eukaryota; kingdom Metazoa; phylum Mollusca; class Bivalvia; order Adapedonta; family Hiatellidae; genus Cyrtodaria; species Cyrtodaria siliqua. Next base: position 21,345 of record JAWPHD010009185.1, read on the forward strand.
AACTTTGTTTAGTCCCCAGTGTTATTACGTACTGGTATTTCGGGATCATCTCAATAAACCCGAGTATGGTACCTTTCTCTCTTGTTTGTGTTTGTTGCTTCCAAGGATCCCATTGTTTTCAGTATTTATTGTAATGCATGGCCGTTACATATTTCGGATGATACACTATGTTATATATATGTAGTATGATTCATTTATACAAGTGTTTCTTTATACATGTAATGTAATGTTAAACATTATTGTCTCATCTTAAAGGGACATACGGCAATCTTAAAGTATGTATCAGCCCACAGGAATTGAAGCTAAGTTACTAAGTATATGGGGGGAAATTTCTTTTTAACGTACGTTACATTTAAAAATAAAATATCACTCTTGTTTTGTATACTAAGATATAAATTAATCAGGATGAACATTTGTCAAATGTTAACAGAAGTAACCCAGCTGTCTTTAGAACAAAATGTTTTATCATCTAATGGCGATTACCTATCTGCATGATTAGCCGAATTGTTCCCAGTTCATCATAGCACACATCGGACGATATAAAAAATATTAAAACGATAGATAAACTTAAACATGCATCATCGATGTATCGCCAAACTTTCATCCTCTCTCGCCACCATGAAACAAGGGGCATAACTCGTATTACGATCACTTAATCACTTCACCGTGGTCAACGCCTCATAAGGGGACACGATGCTGTGCAACCAATATACACGTTTTTGATGATAGAAACTGTAAGTATTTATTTGTTTTCTTTTTATTTATTTTGTTTTTCATGAAACGGTAAAAGAAAATAGTTTTCATATACATAATAACTTAACTTAATCTCAAATTCCTGTTATCATCCATTACAATCAGCATCTCAAATTATTAATACAGTATCGTTTTGACTTTAGAACTGATTGCATACTGAACTCATAATTAAATAAACATTTTTTTTCATCGTTATTTTGCCAAAGGTTTAAATATATTATTCATAGCATGATTAGTGCAATATAACTAACAGTTAGCACAATGCAAAAACAATTTGCGTTTAACTATTTGCATCAAGTATCAAGAATGACTTGCAACTATGAGTTATATAGAAAAACTAGCTGGACGCCACGAGATATCACGATTGTCTCGTTTCCTATTGTGTTTAATACACATTTAATACGCAACGCATTCTCATTTAATCATTTATTGGATGTGGTGTATTGAACTTCTTAAACATAGAGTTGTCTCTTTATATCGCCTATCTTGGTGTATGTATCTGCTAATACAGTTGTAATGGCTTATTTCCAGTGCAATGTCTCTGTGAAGCCTCTGAAGCATTCGGTTTATTTCGCATGTCATATATTTATAAAAGTAACCATACCATGACGTCATCACACTTGTTAAAATGTTAACAAGTCATAACCTACAGATGACCTTCCTAAAGTACAAACACGATGTCAATTGTTTTAAATTAATTGACGCAAAATCAAGGCCGTAGATCTATAATTATAACATTCCGAAATAAGCATGCATGTTATTGCCAGTGCGAATACTAACGCTAGTATGCTAGCTCTCGATGTTATTCATGTATGTAGTTGTTGTTTGTTACTGTGGTTGACTGTGGTCCTTGAATGCTATATTTCCTGTCGATTTTTTTTTACTTTTGCATACAGTGCTGATAAATCTGATATTACACACGCGCATCAGCACTAATGTCGATAACATTATAAGAATCGTTCAAGGGTATCCGGTGAAGATAGGGAATTCAAACACGAGTTATAACTGCTTTTATCGGAACCGAGGCTCTGCCGAGGTTTCGATTAAAACAGTATACCGAGTTTTGGAATTTCCCTATCTGAACCGGATATCCATGATTGATTCTTTTAGTTGCATATCATTTACATTCTGCACGCTGACGCTGGCAACTACTAACGTTTTGCCAATCGTGAACGCTCGGCCAATCCCGTCATTCTTCGGGATCCCGCCTCGTGTTGTATCACGGCGCTTCGGTATGTTCAAATTCTTGACATTATGTTAGCCGGAAGGCAACGGCACGGAAAATAGTGCACTGTTGCTAAGCTGTTGCTACATAAACAATACGGCCGCTAGCCACACGTGTTGATGTCAAACGTCAACGCTCGGTCAATCCCGTCATTCTTCCGAATCCCGCCTCGTGTTTATCACGGCGCTTCGGTATGTTCAAACTTTTTACATTTTGATCGTTGGAAGGCAACGACACAGAAAATTGTGCACTGTTGCTTGGTAAACAACATGGCCGCTGCCCATACGTGTTGATGTAACATTTGCGTTGAGTGTTTGTTTTTTACAATGCAGATGAAGATTTTATCACTGCTGTCATGTAAATAAACTATTGATGGAGCAATCGAGTGAATAACATTGCAACATTTGGATGATAACTTTGATTTTGAAAGCAAATTTGTTTTGGCGGGAATCTAAGGCTAGATGACGTAACCAATATGGAAACCCGCGTATTACATTCGAGTAATGCTGCGAAGCAGTGTACGAAAAAGTTGCGAATGGTGTTGATGTATAATTTGCGTTGCATGTTTGCTATTTACAATACAGATAAAGGTTGTATCACTGCTTTTATGTAAATAAACTATAGATGGAGCAGTCGGCTAAATGACATTGGAAAATGTTGAAGATAACTTTGATTCTGATTGCAAATTCGTTTTGCTGGAAACTGACGCGCGTCACGCTAGTATGACGTAACCAGTATGGAATCCTGCGTATTACATTCGAGTAGTGCTGCGAAGCAATCGTCAACGCCCGGCCAATCCCGTCATTCCACGGGATCCCGCCTCGTGTGTATCACGGTGCTTCGGTATGTTCCAATCTTGACATTCTGTTAGCCGGAAGGCAACGGCACAGAAAATAGTGCACTGTTGCTAAGCTGTTGCTACATAAACAATATGGCCGCTTGACACACGTGTTGATGTATGTTTTGCGTTGCATGTTTGTTATTTACAATACAGATGAAGGTTTTATCACTGCTTTTACGTAAATAAGCTATTTTTCAACACATGTAAGGTTATATATGACGGTCGATTTTTTGAGGTGGAGGCAGACCACCCACTTTTCCTGGGTTGAACCCGTACTTTACACCTCCCGCCATCCGTAAGAATCGACACTTTCTCACTTACAAGTCGAGTTCCCAGTTGGATTCGAACCCGCAGCGGTGAGAGGCGAAGGTTTACAACGCAACGTCGTTAACCATTCGTCCAAAGAGACGTCTACCTAACTCAGACTAAAGTGTTGAGTCTGAAAAGCAGACACATATTTTCGATGAATTCGACTGAGTTCATTTGTTTTGAGTCTGAGTTCAAGTCTGATTCTTAGATTCGAACATATTCATGCCCAGGGCGCGTCTGCATGGTCCTAAACATACGATGTCGGTTTAATTGAATTTTATCCAAATCGATACACAATATGTACCGTATTATATATATTTTCATTTATAGAGTCGGCAACAAGTTGATTTCTTCTGCAAAACACAAAATGTGAAGTATGTCCAAGTAGATATCCCGCCAAAAACAGCAGAAAATACAACATATGTACGTTTCTAAATATACTGTCGACGAGGTATATACACTCAAGTGATATGAAAACGCAACACGGGAATTTCCGCTATATATTGTATATACTGCACACTTAATTGCACATAATATTCCAAAGAAATCCAAAGATGTTTTTTTAAAAAAAAGTTGCAGTTAACTAGAGAAAGGACACAACTGTGATGTTGTAGACTTTTTAATCACACTACACTTTGTAACAAGAACTTCATCAATGTTGAAGTTGCTCTTCGAAAAATTGAGCTAGTTCAGTTCTGTATTTAACGTAAATAGTTTGCAAAATTTTGCATCCTAAGTTTGCTCACATAATTGAGCCAAACGCATACTCTGTGAATAATGAAACTTTGCAGGAATACTATTTGCTGTATTATTTGTTGTTTTAGTATTTTTTCCAAAAGGAAAGGTCTTACGTAGCCATGTACCATTCGATTAAAAGCAGTATATTGTACATACAATATATAGCGGAAATTCCCGTGTTGCGTTTTCATATCACTTGAGTGTATATATAAATTACATATTTTGAGAATCCAAACTGTATAGAACCAATATAAACGGCTTTCACCAGCCAAGCGAAGCCATAAAACTAAAGCGTAGTTACCAACTCATAATTCATTTAACGCAGATTAAATTACGCGTATTTTAAGAATCCATGAATAAACCTTTACTTTTAATCGATACATATACATTAGTATATGATCTGAGCACCTGGATGGAGGTTAAATAAGCGGTTTTGTATTATACATTTTTTCGTTATTTGGCGGTTTAGTTTCTTTAACAATAAAGGAAAGACTAGTTTAAAAGCATCAAGCCATAATACACGTTTATTTATATTAATAGAAAACAACAATGCAAAAAGGAATTCAACTGAATATCAGTCGAGAAACATCGTATCCATATGCGGTGTCCTAAAACATATACACATTGATTGTAAACATGTAATATTTTGCAGGCTATGAATGTGCATTGATGTCCCAATGTCGTCATATCTTCTTTTACCTTAAAATGTAAAATATTTTAAATTTAATTTAGTAATATATACTCGTACACAAGTGAAACAGAAACATGAACAAGTGTTTTATTTAAATATGTAATAAATAGAGGATCTTAAATGAGTACTCATTCATTATTGAAGTTATTAAATTCTGTAATGAATGAGAACGAATGTTAGATTCTATTTATCACATAACTCACATATCGACTTTTATCGCATTTTGCCCGTTGCTTTAACATGTTTAACACGCGAAACCGACATAAACCGTGAAAATTGGATCATAGTCATGACTATCGATTTTTTTGACAGCGAATAATAGGCTTATTAGACCTGTACAACTAACTACGGTAACGATTACGGTAAGGATTACGATAAGGAATACCGACTAAAACAGAGGGGTTTTCTCAATAGGCAATACGCCTTGAATGCTCGACCAAGCGTTTGCGCATCACTATATATAGGCCAATGAAAGTTATTATTCGATTATATTATAGATTCTTCCCGGGGGCTCATATGGTAGAGGGACTATAAACTTTAGAAATAAATCAAAAAAAAAAAATATTGACTCTGCATGAACTTATAGGGAAGAGTGGGTGGTCTGCCATTACTATAAAAAAATCGACCGTCATATATAGCCTAAAATGTGCTGAAAATAACGTACACCACAATTCAAACAACCAATCATCATTATTTTAGAATTTATTAAACCAGTTGGCATGCATGATATTATGAGATGGTTTGCAGAGCAATATATATTTTTTACAAACGACCAGTTATTCGCCATGCTTCCTTTTCTAAGCCTCACCTAATAAAGCTGATATTCGCTTCATACCATCTTTGCAAACTGGTTTAATTAACTTAATATTTTTTTCATTTTCTAGGCACTTTCCTTTGAAACAATATAGCACTTAAACTCGAATAGACTTCTTTTTTTTTTAAGTAGGACTATTTACGCTCGCATAGAAAGTGGCTATTCCGCTTCAAGCAAGGAGGTGAACGGACTGTACCCACTGCGCTTGCATCCGGTGTGTCTTAATTAAGGTATTAAACCACTAATTATTTTCCTCATAGACACCAATGTTAAAGTGTCACATATTAATGATTTGCTTCAAATTCAACACAAGTATGGATAATGCAGCAATGTAATGTTCATATAGAAAACTAATTTTCCACTTAAAAAATCACCAGAAAAAGTGGGATCACAAGACATGTAAGAAAGTTCTTGTTTGTTTACAAAACAGGTCAAGGGTACAGCTGTTTTCATGTATTGACTGTTTTCATTGCTCACAACGTGTAAGCATAGAGTCGAAATTTCGAAATTGTTCATCAGTGATCCAGTTATACTTTTTAATACGCTTCTTATACATACAGCCAAAAAATCGAATAGAAATGGGCAGTTGTCCCCTACTTATAATGCCTATTTTCATCACAAAAGGAGGGATTACTTTTTATTATTGGAACTACATTCGACTACACCTCGGAGGCTTACATGTAATTAGTGGTGGTATACATTAACAGAGATAATGGACATTCCACTGCATGAAAAGACACTGACAGTAGTGGTTTCTCTTTTCCTTTTTGTTATCATTAGAATTGTTGCTGACGGGAAAATTATGTAAATACAAGACCTTTCGCTCTTTATTCGGTTTTGCTAATATTAAATGGAAAACCCCGCGACATGTGGTTTTAAACGCCGGTAATCAATGGCAAATTTACCATAAAGCACTAACGCGATTCATTTCATGGATTACGCTATTTACTACCGACGTTCAAAACCGCATAAACGCCAAAAAAAATGCGAAAAAAATCTTTAATAAATGAGCACTCATGTATTACATACATTGTAAAAGAAAAACCTAACCTGTAATAGAGGCGGCCTCAGTTAGGGTTAACGGATAAATTTGATTGTTCTAGTGTGCATTCAAGGTGATAAGCGCATGCGCTGCACGATCTTTTAGTTTTTCAAAACCCCACAGCGTTTTGTATTAAAAGTCGGATATTGAAATAAAAGGTAGTACAATTTGAATTTTTAGTACTACCATAGGTTTAAATACATTTATTGGTGCAACATAATCAACAGCTAGGAATATGTAAAGCAATTTATTTGCACTATTCAAATGTGTAAACAGTTTAAAAAAACTAACAGAATGCCGTGACTTAAACAAAAAGCAAAATTGCCGTTTGAATCTTTAAATGTATCTGGTGCGTAACCTAGGATAGCACAAATTGCTGTCCTGCAATAAATATTCTTGTAAACAATAGATAGTTTTAGTTTCATTCATTATATTTAGATAATCTAAAATAGGAAATGTCAATATTTTTCCACACCACAAAAAAACACATTAAGAATTGACACTTCATCACTTGACAATTCGAGGTCCCCGTGGGATTTGAACCCGCAGGAGTGATAGGCGAGACAGTTTTAAACGCAGCGTCTTCACTATCTCGGCTACGGCGGCAATTTTAGGGTAAGGCATAGGGGATAAAAGTGTATTTATCATGTGATAAGGCGGATTCAGGGATAAGGCGGACCCAGCACCCCCACCTTCTAAAATCCCACAAGTATAACCTATGCATGCCGAATTACCTGGGGCGCGCGCCATTTCTATTGTTAGTCATCATTGGATTTAACATAAAATTATTCTGGAAAAATACAATAGAATTCACTAAACGTCATGTAGAAAAACATTTTATTTCGAAGGATCCTTCGCTGCCCCCACCTCCGCCACTCCCACACACAAATACTCCAACCAAAATCTTGGATCTGCATCTGATGTGTACCTCTGAAACGTTTTTAGTGATCAATTATTCATTTAAAACTCCAGCCGAGTCTGGGTGGTTGTATCGAAGACTGCATAAAGAAAAAATAGTCTGAAAGGTTGATGCCTATGACGTATATATATTAACAAAAATATAAATCGACAGAAATATAAATAACATGCATTTTTTAATTTGATTTTTTATTGGCTTTTTTCTACACAAACCCCTGTGAGCCTACTAAAACCCAGGTTATTATACAACTTTGAGATCAGCCCCCAACATTTTCTCGTGCTTAGAATTTAGTCTGAAGTCATAGTCGTTATCGTAGTAAGTTGTACAGGTCTATTTGTATACTTAAATAAATAGTGGTATATCGAAAATATAGAATGGTGTTATTCCACTCCCACACCGTAAGTTATGTGATAATAAAAAATAGTAACGTTTGTTAACGCTATTGTGGGTGGAGAATCACAGAATATGATATTTCGTTCCATAAATTCTAGATGTTGATGTGTTCATGATACTTTTACGACACTCTGGCAAGCGAGATGAGACTGCTTTACAAAACAAAAAATAACACCTCATTTAACTCAGCATAAATCATACAAAGCTGTATATACATGATTGTCCAGTTCAACATTATACGTAAACTTCAACTCCACTTGACTTTGTTATAATGCGATTGTTTTTACCCCGAAATAGTTCTTGTAGACTGCTAAACTTCTTGGGATATGAGTGCGTTCTTTTCATTGTTCGTTTGTTTGTTTGCCGTGCAGGCTGTAAGTCCTCCATGCTTCTGAAACTGACTAAGCTTTGTTTGTCATAGATAACTGGCAGTTTGGTTCCGCTTTGAAATGTTTGACAACGCTGCTGACTTAATGGGCTTTTAGTAAACACGACACTTTTAATTTTAGACGCGTCGCTGTTTGGGTTTATTTTGTGTTTCAACAGTTGATTACGCATTTCCAAGTTGTAATGTGTAAATCTCTGCATTTGAGCCTGTATTCGTTGAATCTTTGCACAATCGGCTTCATATAATTTCTTCTCTCTGTTTAGGTCGCTAATTTCAATTACGTGTTCGTTTATTTTGTGCAAAGTAGTACCCATTGTTGCTTCAAGTTTATCACATTCCTCCTTTCTCATTTCTACCTCACGGTATAGTTTATCATTTGCAGCTCTCGCTAGCGCCAAATCTTCCTTCACATATTTCATATCATCCAGTGTTGTACCAAACTTTGCCTTTTGCTGTTTAATAATCTTTTCATTATCTCTTTTGTAGTATGCAATTGTTTCTCTTAATTCTCTAAGTTCTCGTTCTCTTTCATATTGTTCCTCTGCAATTACACTTGCATTTTTATCGCGTTGGTACCGAAGATCAGAGGCTCGATTGATGTTTGAACGTTGTATGGAGTTGATGTTCTCTGGTTTTGAAACATATTTCGATCCAACTTTTGATGTAACCTTTGTGGCAACTTTTCCGGACGTCGCAGTTTCCGTTTTTGTGCCTGGCGCCATAGACACACGTTTCGGAGGCATCGTTGCCCTTCGTATCAGCTTACATGTCGAAACCAAGTGTCGGTATCAATTTAAAATAAGTAATATCCATTAACTTCTTAACACTATCCACTGATATAGCCTCACATTTTGATACTTTAGGGCAGTTTGCAAGTATAAGTAAGTAAACGTATACATGAGTTATTTTCTTAAATAGATTGCCAAGTTTTATTCATGTTTCTAAACCCCGGTATAAAGCAATTAAGAACAAAGCTTTAAATTTAAGCCTAGATTTAAAATCAAGATTGCAATTGTTCGCGTGGATTCACTCTGTGACGTCTCGTTGTACAAGTGTAAATGCCGATAATTGCCACGTATTGATTTCACCACCTTTTGTTTTACTTAAGCGACAACTGATATGTTGAGAAATACATTATTGTTTAACACTAAATTTGGTTCATATATGCTTTCTTGTGGGAGAAGCGCGATAACTACGTAATAATTGTTCGATAAATGTTTTCCATATTTATTCTGACTAGATACATGAACCTACTTAGATCATACTATGTCAGAAATCGTTTACATCTCACAAAATAACTTAACATAACTCCTTCAATGATCAAGAACCCCGAAAAGTATGTAATTTTTAAAATAATGTAATAAAGTATAAAAGTCAAACAGGAAATGCAGCTTTCACAGAACACAGTCAATCCAAAAACACACAAAAGGACAAACATGAATGGCAATGTTGACAAAAAATAAAGGCGTCTGACGTCACAAACACAAAAAGGGTTGACAATAGGGATACCGCCTTGGAACGGTCAGTGGCAAAAAAAAGTCCGCTGGGGGTTTAAACCAGGTTCGTTCTAGGGTGCACCAACCCTCACACTTACCCTACTATCATCCCAATAAAACGGGAGCGCTGTGGTCTAGTGGTAGAGCATTGGACCCATGATCCAAAAGTTGTGGGTTCGATTCCCGTCATTGCCATATGCTTTGTGTCCCTGAGCAAGACACTTTATCTGCATTGCTTAGTACTGGTTCTACCCAGGAAGACATCGAGAGTGATTCAAATATGTTCATAGAGCTTTCGTTACAATCGATGTAAAATAAATAAGTTTAAACTAATAAAACGGGACAATGTAAATAAAGAAATCCCCGCAATGAACTATTCTCTAACCAACAAGGCAGCATTATAGTCCGTGGGCCAAGAGGTTGATGAGTACCATCTGAGATGGCAAATTCTAACAACTATTTTTGAAATCATTAATGCTTAAATATATTACTTCAATGTGATAGCACTGCCTGATGCCCAGCTTATTCCATGTTTTTGGACCAAATATGTCAAAATTAAACAAAAAGTGCTGAAAACTGGAATATGTTTTTAAAAAATCAATGGATTCATTTCAATATTTAACTATGATAAACATATGTTTACGAAGTCTATCAATTTCATAGTTATATTTTGAATATTTTTCAATATTTTTGGTAAAAAAACATTAAATTAGACAAAAATCACTGAAAAGTGGAATACATTTTTAAAAAAATAATCTGATAAATATTCAAATAATGTTGTTTTTTTAATTGCTGAATGTGCTTCTTTTTACAAACTGATTAGGTTTTATGTGTATACAACTATTACTTTGCCGGTCATTTTTGGAGTAAAACAACACAAAATTGAACAAAGTTCTCCAAAAACTGTAATACTGTTTCTTACAACTAATGGATGCATTTCAAACATTCTACACTATATACAACTTTACCACATCGCCTTATCAAATACAAGCTTATTCAAAAAACATTCCCTAAGGAAATAACTACATTTATGGCCTGTAATAATATGAAAGAGTTTTTTACTAGCGGCAGTTTATACACTATGTAGACTTGCCAAGAGGTTTGTGAAGCACTCATCTTTCTTTTAGATAATATTTTCGTCAGGTATGGAACGATCGTTTATAGACAAATTGTTGGTATCCCTATGGGTACGGACTGTGCACCCCTTGTCGAATATTTGTTTTTATATTACTATGAAAGAGAGTTCGTGTTGAGTCGATCACCAGATACCCCAGGCATATATTATTGAAGCCCTTAATGACACCTCTCGGTGTCTGGATGACATATTGAAAATTGACAACCCTGTCCTTTCTACTATGGTTAATAATATTTACCCTAAAGACCTGCAACAAAGCAAAGATAATATACTCGGTAAAAAAGGTTTTGGATCAGGGTATATAAAGTCATATAAAAATAAAACTAGTGGACAGAATTTAAGTACCTTTTTTTAGTAACCAAGGTCTACCCTACCCGGTTAATTTGGTACCACAAACATAAAATTCCAAACAAGATTTGATTTTAAAAAAATATCGCGAAGACACAAAGTCCATAAAAAGTAACAGTTACAGAATAACCAATAAAAAGATTAATATTTTTTTGCAAACTTTCATTGTAAACGATAATTATTGTTGATTGTTGATCTATTGTCAATTATCAACTGAGATATTTTTTTACCGAGTATATTTCTGATACTAATGCTTCCTTTCTCGAGTTACATCCCTCCATTGAAAATGGTGAAATAATTAGCAAAATATATGACAAGAGGGATGATTTAATTTTGATATTGTTAATTATCCCCAGTTCCCAGAGAAACTTCTTATAGGGTCTATGTGTCTGAACAACAACAAGGACTAACACAACCTGACTTCTATGGTGACGTGATTTACAAACTTCGTAAGATCCTTGGTTATTATCTCTTTCATACTATCTTTGTTAAACTTGTTAAAAGTTTATCAAACAAGGTTATGACCCTATCATTTTGTAACGCATTGCATGCTTGGTGGTGGACCCATTTACAGTTCGCCACTATGCTTTTCTCTTTAATTGTGCGATGACCGAACAAGTTGTGGACCCTACATAAACTGACATCTACATAAACCCAAAAGGACGGTGCCGTTTGATGTTTGTCTACAATCTTGTCATGCCCTCAATGGTTTATTTTTTTGTTGCTCTGGCTTCTGACAAGTCATTAAGGACCTTCTTTGTGGCTTTCTAGGCTATCGTGTTTTTTTTGTATTTATATATACACGAGCATCTTTGTGTTTTACTTATATTACCTATTAATGCTGCTTTGTTGGATAGAGAATAATTCATGGCGGGGTTTCTTTATTTACACTGTCCCGTTATTTTGGGATGACAGTAGTGTAAATGTGAGGTTTGGTGCACCCTAGAACCTAGCGGACATTTTTGCCACTGACCGTTCCAAGGCGGTAGCCCTATTGTCAACCCTTGTGTGTTTGTGATGTCTTATTTTGCCTTTATATTTTATATATTGTTGTTCTTTGTTTCTGTGTGTGTTTGTGGTTGACTGTCGCCCTTGCATGCTACTTTCCCTATTCGATTTTTATATCTATATTTAATTTCATTTCAAACTCATGTGTTATGCTTCTGTTTACAACGTATTCTTTACATGTCCTATTATTATATTAGGTTCATTATTTTACGATATATTGGGGGAAACAAGTTCAAAACTTAACAAGAATCGCTGAAAACTGAAATATGTTTCTAAAGAATAATGTGTGCATTTCAAAGTATACTTGTGTTTGAAAAGTTATGTTAAATGCTCCTGTCTACTATTTCCTTATTATAATTTTATTATTTTAGAATTAATGTGTTTGTTTCTTTGTCTGTATGATGTTTTACGTCATTTTCAGCAAATGTAAGGTTATATATGACGGTCGTATTTTTTTGGGGTGGATGCAGACGGGTAGAACCAGTACTGTACACCTCCCGCCATCCGTAAGAATCGTAGAAAGAATTTGTTTACAAGTTCATGTGCAAATATAATCATGATAATAGCGGAAATATCGTCTTAGTTCTTCTTGCTGTATTTATAGCAGAATCTATTGTATGGTCTCCCCATGTCTTCTACACTAAGCTCATTCATACCATCAACACTGTATGCTTATTGATCAGGAACGGTTTCAGCATCTTTGACATTTTTCTCCTGTCTAAAATGTGCAAGTTGCTTGTTTTTCTCAGGACCAAGGAATTTAAATGTTTTAATGGCTTATCAACATATTTTATTTTATATCGAGCTGATATGTCCTGCTTTGTTTGAAGTTATATTTTTTGCTCATTGGGCTTTATATTTAAAAGTAAGCTTACTTATTGTGTCATGAAACATTGCTTGTGATACTGTAGGGTTGTTCCAAGTCACTTTTCACTTTTATTATCTTTCAATAGCTATCTTGTCCAGTTTTATGTGATTCTCGCAAACTGTGTTTTTTTTATATCAGACTGTGTCATCTGCCCCGTAGATACATCCCAACTATAGTACCGTGATCCCCTTTGAATATATTTACTCAGTTGTTTTCAGTGAGCACGTTTACAGCTTTTAGATCCCTTTTGTCTTTTGTATTGTTTTGTTGTTTGAAAGTATATGTTCTGGGCACCAGCATTTCTAGCATGCGGTGAGATAATAACGGCAAACAGCCCCGGGATTTAGACTTCCTTCGGATTTATATACAGTTTCTTCTACTACTTGGTCTACTGGTATACTACCAATATGATTGTTTGGTCCTGCTTCCACTGAACAACCAGCACTTTCCATGTAACTGAGAACAGCTGGTTGTTCAGTAGCTAGACTGCCCATTTGAGATGTATAGGCGTGTTAGTTCTGTAAATAACACGGTATGTGTTACGGTTACCATTAGCTAGTGTCAATATTGCATTATGTGTTATTAGTGTATTATTGTTTATTATGTATGTGCGTGTTATTGTATTTCCTGCAAGGGAAGCATATATTCTTTAGAACTACCTTATCAATAGAGGTTTCAAAACAATCCTGACAACATATTTAAATAATACATCCTCCTTATATATTGAGTTTTCTGTCAAATGGGACTGTATAACATAATGGCATTGGTCATCTATGTATGAACCGGTAAACATAAAACGCGAGCAATACAGCCAGAGACTTGACTTCAAAACATAGGGTGTCATCAGTACACCTGAATTGGTCGTTGTCGTATCGGGATCCTCACTTGCATACTAAGGCCACTTTGCATAAATGTGCATACGTGTCTCTCATATATGCTTTATTGTCTACCAGAGCGACCATGGGGAAAGTACTTAGGGTTAAGGATTAGCATGTTTGATACCAGTTTGATATATAATGCAATAAGTGTGCGTTAGTAGACATGAACCCTGAGCATACAAGCGGGCCACCAGCTACGACAATCACCCCATCAACGTACTAATAGGACCTTCTAACACCCTGTAGTAACAAATTCGAATTTCAATCGATTTTGCATAAACATCGATGTACTGAAGAAATCCTGTTGCTCATGCACCAGGCTTGAAGATACTGTATCGAAAGAATCGAACAAAAGTGGTGTGCAGTAATTTTCGATTACGGTTCAAATGTACCCATATGAAATTTCATAAGAAGGATTATGAATATATATATACCATATATTTTGAATGCAATCGGGCGAAATATTCTAATATTAACCCTGTTGCGTAACCTAGGATAGCACATACTACTATGCAAAATGAATTTTCTTGTAAATCAGAGGTATTTTTTAGGCTCATTCATTATGTTTAGGGACTTTAGAATAGAACATATCATTAAATGTCAACTTTAAGTCGGACCTGGAGACCCCAAAACAAAGCCTGATGTACCCCCTTTAAACGACAAAGTTGATAGTGGGGCAGCTATCAATACTGTTATTTGTCCAAATAAAAAGTTCACTTCAGAGGTAATTATTGTCTCATATGGTGAATAATAAAATAAAACGATATCAACAGCTAGTATGCATTAATACAAGAAACATGGTTTTACACCTCTTCTGTTAATTTTTTTTAAAAAAATTCCTTTGTCTGGGTTTCTAAACAAATGACCGAGATATACAAATGGTAGAACTGAAACAAAGGGTGCACCTTTATAGAAGATAATAAGGAAAATATATGTTAAATGTTTATGTACATGTGAAAACATATTGGTATGCATTTGAATAAAAATAAGTAAATTTATTTCACTATTCCGACATTAGAACTCATACAATTTAACTGCTGCCACTGTGGTATTTCTATCAGCTATACTAATCTTGTTTCAAGACTTTGGTGTACAAATACAATGATTATACCACTATATATGTATGGTATACTTTGGTAGCAATAAAATAAAGGTCAGAACCAGTACATTATGTTCAAGATACGTGTCTCCGGAATTCGCTTTTCTGTCTTTGTTAGAACGAGACACACACACACAGGTTTAAAATATAAAAACAAAATAATATTGAATATTAACAAAAACAAAAAGGCCATTTTTTTTCGAAAAAACAACACCAAAGATTCAAATTTTCAGTGATTTTTCTTAAAATTGCATTTTCTCTTGCCATAAACAATGTTTTCGTGCCCAGAGATTTTGCGAAAACCAGCTAGTGGGCTTTATACACGACCTTGTACAGTCATTGCAGAATGGGCAGATCGACGTCGCCATCATGGACTTTAGTAAGGCGTTTGATGTAGTACACCATGGCAGACTACTGTACAAGGCAAATCACTACGGCATCAGAGGAGACACAAATCGCTGGATTGAGGCATTTTTGAGCAACCGAACCCAGCAAGTAGTGGTTGATGGTGCAACCTCCCGCAAGACAACCGTAGAATCGGGTGTGCCCCAGGGTTCCGTTCTAGGACGTCTTCTATTTCTGTTATATCTAAACGACCTATTGGCAGCTGTTAGTTCCAAGGTACGACTGTTTGCATATGACTGTGTGATTTACAGAGAAATGAGATCATCCTCGGACGCTACACTATTGCAGAAAGACCTGGACAGCTTAGCACACTGGGAACAGAGATGGAAGATGTCCTTCAACATTGACAAATGCCACATCATGCACATTACAAGATCAAGAAAAACTATCAACACTACTTACAAAATTAATAATCAAACACTAGCAACAGTAAACCAAGCTACATACATATATCTAGGGGTGGAATTCACATCAGACTTATCATGGTCCCCACATGTCAACAAAGTCACAAATAAAGCTAGCCAAAGTCTTGGATTCCTAAAACGCAACCTACACGCTGCAAGACCAGAAACTAAACAAGCAGCATACTGCTCCATAGTCAGACCAACCCTCGAGTACAGTTCCTCTGTATATATCATATCAAGGATATACAGAAACTTGAAGGGGTACAACGGAGAGCAGCTAGATTTGTGTGCGACTAACTATTCCAAGGCTCCGGGCACAGTTACCAATCTACTATAAACTGGAATTGGGACTCTCTGAACACAGAAGGCAAACTAGTCGCCTTTCTCTTTTCTACAAAGTAGTTTACAACCAGGTCGACATCCTCCCTTCTCAGTACTTGACGCCATATACCCGTTAAACCAGACACATTCATCATCTAGCGTATCAAAACCCATCACCACAGTTGACTATTATAAATATTCATACTTTCCTCGCACAATTACAGATTGGAATTCCCTGCCATCACATGTAGTCAATGCTGACTCGATCCTTGGATTTAAGTCAGGGCTGGCTACATTGCCATTCCCATAGTAAATTTTATACTATCCTCTTTTATGTTTTAAACTGCACAGCTTATATTCTTGTCTTCACAGTGACAGTGTCTTGTATATTCCTATCGGCATTTTTATAGGCATATTTTATTCGCACTAGTTTTTATCACATTGTCTTGTTCTCCTGGGTGGATTGAGTAGCTTGGGAAACTTGGCAATCTTTCACTTGTTTAACCCCCCACGCATGGCCATATAATTTTAATTGATTCTTTGCCATTATTGTAAAAGAAAGAAAGGAAGAAACAGGTAATAAAAAAGTATAACTAGTAAATGTTGTAAACCAAAACGTTTTACATGGTTTCTAAAAACACTTTGAAATGCCGTCTATTAAATTTAGACACCTATTACCGTTCTCATCGAATTTTAATAAATGTTAAAAAAGAAGAAATAATGAATGACTATTCATTAGATTAAGTTTAAATATTCCCGTTTTCGGTGATTTTTGGGGTTGAATTTTGAGCGATTTTTACCCAAAATATTGGGGGAAAAAATCAGACTTGAACTAAGTAATATATACACTTCGTATACACACATATTTAATACAATTTTTAAACAAAAGAATTCCCCTAAATGCTTTTATTGATTTTTTAAAAAAATATTCCAGTTAAATTTTGTCATTCTTTGCCCAAAATCGGACATAAGCTGTGTCTCCCACATTGCTATCAACGTGAGGCATCACTTATTTAAGAAATCATTATTACAACTTCCATTCTCAGAAGTACCAATATGCTTAAATTTTGATGTTGGCCCAAGGCCTATTTAGAGGCAATATAAGTAAAACACAAAGATGCTCGTGCATATATATAAATACAAAAAACAATGAAATATGTCTGGTTGTGTAGAGAATTACTTACAGAAATGACGACATTCAGTATATCATTTTCTAGCAAATCTGTGAAAGTCATTTGACGTTCTGTCTCTACTGTAATGGCTTAATTGGACATGCAATAGTGTTACAGTACATTTTCTGATATATATTTATTGGACTGGTTTACATGTAAATAAAAAACTGAAACATAATGTATGTTAACAGGTTGTTAAATTTGTTTAATTTTAATTCTCTGGGATTCACGTATTGTTTGTACGCCGAACAAAAACAAGAACAATTAAATTTTTAAATATTAATTTTAATATTTAAATTAAATTTAAATTAGATTTGTATTACTATTAAATATTAATTTTGTATTAATATTAAATATTAATATTAAACAAATACATTTGTTATACTAGTTATAAGTTGTATCTGTGAAGTACTACTATACCCATTATGTCATGTGTTAACGGCCTCGGTAGCTCAATGGATCAGGTTTTGGCTTTAGAGTTCCAGACCTCTGCCTCGGTAGGCATAGCCAAACCGCATACAGATCAGACTACACCAATAACCAACCAATCAGCGTGCAGGGGAAAAGTTCCAGGGTAAATTCGGAGCTATTACACAGAATATCTTAATTTTGATTGGTTGACAAGGTAAACAAACCAAAATATCTTGCTAAAAAATAAAATTCAACTTTTGAAGATTACTAATAAAGGTTAAATCATACATTAGTACAATGTATTCATAATGTGTTGCATAATCAAAAAAAAGAAGTATATTTTACATTTTCCTCATGTTTCTACATGCAAGTAGGCGGGTCAGCACCATCCGACCCAAACAGCTTTTTCAAAACATACTCAACGTATGGCTTCTGTATGTTTTTTTTGATATAACTAAGATAGGTCTTACAAAACAAGTAATACAAAATATAGTTTCCTATATTAGGGAACTCAGTACAGAGCTTAGAGCTATAAGGTAGGCCTATGGAAAATGAATTGGTGTAGTATGACCTAAAAATAGATTCTGCAGAGGATAAAAGTGAAAGTAGACATACATTTTTTCTAACACAATGATTTGAAAGTGTGAGAAATGTTGAATTATGGTGTATTTTGACTTTTCTTATAACTCTTTTCATGGTTTTTAAGTATTTGAAAGTTTTATGATGCAACATATGTAATTTAAATTCCTTCACTGAGGGTAGTGGACACAAAATTAGCCATACCTGACACCTGGTATACAAAATTGGCCTGTAATGCACATGTTTGACACAGTTAAAGGTATATCTTGTAAGTTTTATTCATTTCTGAGGGCTATGCATACATTGTTTGGCAAAAATGTCAGAAAGCGACAATCTACATCTGTCCGAAAAGATGTCGAAAAGCCGCTTATGTCTGTTTTGAAAAAGATGTTGAGGTAAACTCTGACTTTGAGTTCATCGCTTCTATATGGTTAGTGTCGATAAGCAAATTAGTTATGCGGTTTAATACATTTTACAAATTAAATTATTTAGTTGGCAACAAATATGACCTTTTGTATGTTTTTCAAAAGTTTTTTTCTACACCACCCCATTCATTTTAATGAATTTTCATGGATCTGTCTTTTAAACAGTGCTTATTGGCTGCATGGTTACATGAAAATGACCTGTAAAGATGGTATAAACAATATCTAATAAAAAAATAGAACAAACAGTACAGTAACAGGCAATCTATTGTAATGAGCATATTGTAAAACATGGCACGGCCCTAAAAATGGAGTTGGGTAGGCCTATGGAAAATGAATTGGTGTAGTATGACCTACAGCGCCAACACTGATAATAAAGTGTACGCTATATCGGATGTGCAGTTCTTTCCTTTCATTGTCGGAAATATAAGAATAATAATTATATGAAACTGCTGCACTGGTGTCAGAATGTTTTAAATAAATCACATATTTACATAAATTCACATTTTCTGTGCAAGTGTACACTCGAAAACTACGCGAACTATGGATTTTGATTAAAAGCTTTATACCAACGGAAAAATTCTATGGCCAGCGAAATTATATAATTAAGCTAGAGAGATATCTCTCTCAAACAAACAAGATATCTCTAGGAAAAGATATCTCTAGGAAAAGATATATCTCTTTAACAACAGAGATATCGCTCTTAGAAAAGAGATATCTCTCTAAGTTACAGAGATATCTTGTTTTTAAATAAATACTCATTCTGCTTTCATAGAAATCAGATGTAAACTTACTTTTTCGCGCGTGCTAGACTCCTTCCAGACGGGTCGAACGGGTGACCCGAGGCGCTCTCGGTAGGACGGGTCCGTACCCGGCGCGCAGTCTGAACAGTGAGGTTCAGTTGAATTGCGTTTATATTACTGAGACATGATAATTCTTGCACGTTTATAGGTTTAAAAAGGGATACAGAGTTAGGGTTCTTAGCCTACCGATGCTAAAGCTATGTCACTACAAACACTGTAGATGTAGTACCACGGGACGTACGGGACGTACGGGGCGTATGGACAGACGAACGGACCGACATGATCAAATCCATATGCACCCCCACCCACCCCTGTCACTTAAGACTAGGACTTAGTAAGTTTGGGGACAATCGATGTGGAATTGTGTCCCCTGACCTGTTCACAAGCAAAAATGGACTGAAGATCGGGTTTAAAATGGGAGCTCTATGCAAAGCGAATGTCGATACCACCAAATCAGAGGTACACGCGTTTCGTCTATGCGAAAGTTCGTTCGCATAGAGCTCCATGAAAAGTCTAACAAGGCACAGTCAACGCGTTTAGCCAGTGAACAGTCGAAATGCACTGAACGGGGTCGGAAGGAGTAGAGATATTCGTGGCACCACTGTTTTTACGGCGTGTTTTAATCCTCAGTGATTTGATCTTTTTTTTGTTCTGTATCGTTTGCATTACTGTTTAAACAGTCACGAGTATCATCATCATCATCATCATCACCATCATCATCATCATCCTCATCATTATCACCATCACCACACCATCACCATCATCATCATCATCATCACCACCATCATCATCATCATCGTCATCATCGTCATCATCACCAGCCGTACTAGGAAGGCACGCGAAGTAGAGGTTTGCTATTCATTGTTCATTTAAACGAATGGTGATTGTATGCACAACATACTTGATCACAGTTATGATTCGACATATATAACTGTCTACACACGTTATGTTAGAAGTAAATGTTAATAGTGATTCTTCAAACTGATGATTTATAGTATTCCTTTAGCCAAGCAACCGCCCCCATCACCCCTACGCCCTCAGGACCGCCACCCCACCCCACCATCGGTTTTCGGCATCCAAATTGTTTTTCAGGTCATTCTAAAACCTTTTGTTATGAGGCGGATAAAGTAGACTGGTACTATGTATGCAGTATTCTACTGGTACCCGACACAAGATTTGTGATTGCAGGGTTAGAATACAGTATTCATTATTGAAATAACTTGAGAACTGTTAAACATCGAATCAACATTTTAGCACTTTTCAGCATTAACTTGATATATATATATCCAGTTATTACGGAGGCGCCCATTAAAAACATATCACCGTCAGGAATCACCAACACAAATAGGATACACGCCAACATGAATACACATTCCAGGCCCACTTTATTTTTTACATCAAGATGAAAAATATGAAAAACGGGGTTAGAACCTTCTGATCTGCAAAACTGCAGAAGACTGCAGAAGTTCTGTCGTACACACTCCATTATTCTCTGTAGCCACGATCATTGTTTTCTGCCACCATTAAAGTAGCCCCTGATACAATACAATGGGATCAAGATGAAGCCCTTTAATTGTGTTTGTTTGTATGGTGTTTTACGTCATTTTCAACACATGTAAGGTTATATATGAAGGTCGATTTTTTTGTGGTGGAGGCAGACCACCCACTTTTTCTGGGTAGAACCAGTACTCTACATTTCACCCCACTGCCTAGATAGCCAGTTATCAATGTTTTGCCCGTTAACCACACGGGGTATAAAAGCCGCTTATAAGGTAATACATTTACGGTTGCGAAAACTATTAATTGTAAGAGGTAGTTTTGAAAATATATTGTTGCTACTTTGTCCGATCGTTTGGGTACATCCATTAGTCAACACATCATTCGAATTCAACATTGGCGTGTGTGCATGCACCATTCCATGATGTGTATAACTTTTCAAATGTGTACGTTTCATTTTAATGTAAAAGTCACCCTCTTAAGTTATTTGCTAGGTTATATCTTTTCAGACCTGTAATTTCTGGGTTTTGAGATACTGCCTTAAAAACAGACAGTATATCACGTCGAATACGTCAGTCAAGGTCACGGTTCAATGTTACAGTATTGTATTTGTTAATGCACTCTCTGACTTGTAGCTTGACACATATGCGATATTTTAGATTTGGTGTAAGTATTTGACACCAAGAGATGCACAAGGCCTTGAATTCACCAACGATTCTAAAGAATATTCTTAGACTTAAGCCCAAGTATTCAAATTGAAGTTTAAAGTATAAACGTTCATAACAAGCTGCTGTGTATAAATATGATAATACTAATAAATAGCAGCTTAATACAATTATTTATTTTCGAAGGTCATGGGAATATGTTTGAATGAAATCTGGGTACTTGAGCTCAAGTCTAAGAATAGTTGGAAGAATGGTTGGTCAGGCCAGGTCTCAAATATACTGTTCTCTTTTCAATGTTCAGGTCATACGTATAGGTTATATTTATTTTTTTGATATATGCACGAGTTCTTCCGTGTAACACTATGGAGCGCAATATGTATGCGGGGAAGAACGATTGCATATATCCCAATACAAATATAATAACCTTTTTATTGCATACGATGTTTTAATAAATAAAACAAACGAATAATTAGAACAAAGCAATAGGTTTTAACATTTAATTATCATCACAAACATTTATTTGAAACAAACATACTGTCGTAACATCGTGGGAATTTTCACAATGTAACACAAATACTATAATGTTTACATCACATGACAAACTTCATGTAAATGCGATTTGTACCAGTCCCTAACGAGTATGCAACATAGTAGTTCCAGTACATGCAACATAGTAGTACCAGTACATGCAATATAGTAGTTCCAGTACATGCAACACAGTAGTTCCCTTACATGCAACATAGTAGTTCCAGTACATGCAACATAGTAGTACCAGTACATGCAACATAGTAGTTCCAGTACATGCAACATAATAGTTCCCTTACATGCAACATAGTAGTTCCAGTACATGCAACATAGTAGTTCCCTTACATGCAACTTAGTAGTTCCAGTACATGCAACATAGTAGTTCCCGTACATGCAACATAGTAGGTCCAGTACATGCAACATAGTAGTTCCAGTACATGCAACATAGTAGTTCCAGTACATGCAATATAGTAGTTCCAGTACATGCAACATAGTATTTCCCTTACATGCAACATAGTAGTTCCAGTACATGCAACATGGTAGTTCCAGTACATGCAACATAGTAGTACCAGTACATGCAACATGGTAGTTCCCGTAGCAACATAATAGTTCCAGTACATGCAACATAGTAGTTCCCTTACATGCAACACAGTAGTTCCAGTACATGCAACACAGTAGTTCCAGTACATGCAACATAGTAGTTCCCTTACATGCAACATAGTAGTTCCAGTACATGAAACATAGTAGTTCCCTTACATGCAACATAGTAGTTCCTATACATGCAACATAGTAGTTCCAGTACATGCAACATAGTAGTACCAGTACATGCAACATAGTAGTTCCAGAACATGCAACATAATAGTTCCAGTACATGCAACATAGTAGTTCCCGTACATGCAACATAGTAGTTCCAGTACATGCAACACAGTAGTTCCCGTACATGCAACACAATAGTTCCAGTACATGCAACACAGTAGTTCCCTTACATGCAACATAGTAGTTCCAGTACATGCAACATAGTAGTACCAGTACATGCAACATAGTAGTTCCAGTACATGCAACATAATAGTTCCCTTACATGCAACATAGTAGTTCCAGTACATGCAACATAGTAGTTCCCTTACATGCAACTTAGTAGTTCCAGTACATGCAACATAGTAGTTCCCGTACATGCAACATAGTAGTACCAGTACATGCAACACAGTAGTTCCCTTACATGCAACATAATAGTTCCAGTACATGCAACATAGTAGTACCAGTACATGCAACATAGTAGTTCCAGTACATGCAACATAGTAGTTCCCTTACATGCAACATAGTAGTTCCCTTACATGCAACATAGTAGTTCCCTTACATGCAACTTAGTAGTTCCAGTACATGCAACATAGTAGTTCCCGTACATGCAACATAGTAGGTCCAGTACATGCAACATAGTAGTTCCAGTACATGCAACATAGTAGTTCCAGTACATGCAATATAGTAGTTCCAGTACATGCAACATAGTATTTCCCTTACATGCAACATAGTAGTTCCAGTACATGCAACATGGTAGTTCCAGTACATGCAACATGGTAGTACCAGTACATGCAACATAGTAGTTCCCGTAGCAACATAATAGTTCCAGTACATGCAACATAGTAGTTCCCTTACATGCAACACAGTAGTTCCAGAACATGCAATACAGTAGTTCCAGTACATGCAACATAGTAGTTCCCTTACATGCAACATAGTAGTTCCAGTACATGAAACATAGTAGTTCCCTTACATGCAACATAGTAGTTCCAATACATGCAACATAGTAGTTCCAGTACATGCAACATAGTAGTACCAGTACATGCAACATAGTAGTTCCCGTATATGCAACATAATAGTTCAAGTACATGCAACATAGTAGTTCCAGTACATGCAACGTAGTAGTTCCCTTACAAGCAACGTAGTAGTTCCCGTACATGCAACATAGTAGTTCCAGTACATGCAACATAGTAGTTCCCGTACATGCAACATAGTAGTTCCAGCACATACAACAGAGTAGTTCCAGCACATGCAACATAGTAGTTCCAATACATGCAACATAGTAGTTCCCGTACATGCAACATAGTAGTTGCAACATAGTAGTTCAAGTACATGCAACATAGTAGTTCCCTTACATGCAACATAGTAGGTCCAGTACATGCAACATAGTAGTTCCAGTACATGCAACATAGTAGTTCACGTACATGCAACATAGTAGTTCCAGTACATGCAACATAGTAGTTCCCGTACATGCAACATAGTAGTTCCATTACATGCAACGTAGTAGTTCCAGTACATGCAACGTAGTAGTTCCAGTACATGCAACGTAGTAGTTCCCGTACATGCAACGTAGTAGTTCCAGTACATGCAACATAGTAGTTCCCGTACATGCAACATAGTAGTTCCCGTACATGCAACATAGTAGTTCCAGTACATGCAACATAGTAGACAAGCAACGTAGTAGTTCCCGTACATGCAACATAGTAGTTCCAGTACATGCAACATAGTAGTTCCAGTACATGCAACATAGTAGTTCCCGTACATGCAACATAGTAGTTCCAGCACATGCAACAGAGTAGTTCCAGCACATGCAACATAGTAGTTCCAATACATGCAACATAGTAGTTCCCGTACATGCAACATAGTAGTTGCAACATAGTAGTTCCAGTACATGCAACATAGTAGTTCCCTTACATGCAACATAGTAGGTCCAGTACATGCAACATAGTAGTTCCAGTACATGCAACATAGTAGTTCCCGTACATGCAACATAGTAGTTCCAGTACATGCAACATAGTAGTACCAGTACATGCAACATAGTAGTTCCAGTACATGCAACATAGTAGTTCCAGTACATGCAATATAGTAGTTCCAGTACATGCAACATAGTAGTACCAGTACATGCAACATAGTAGTTCCAGTACATGCAACATAGTAGTTCCAGTACATGCAACATAGTAGTTCCAGTACATGCAACATAGTAGTACCAGCACATGCAACATAGTAGTTCCAGCACATGCAACATAGTAGTACCAGCACATGCAACATAGTAGTTCCAGCACATGCAACATAGTAGTTCCAGTACATGCAACATAGTAGTTCCCGTACATGCAACATAGTAGTTCCAGTACATGCAACATAGTAGTACCAGTACATGCAACATAGTAGTTCCCGTACATGCAACATAGTAGTTCCAGTACATGCAACATAGTAGTACCACTACATGCAACATAGTAGTTCCAGCACATGCAACATAGTAGTACCAGTACATGCAACATAGTAGTACCAGTACATGCAACATAGTAGTTCCAGCACATGCAACATAGTAGTACCAGCACATGCAACATAGTAGTTCCAGCACATGCAACATAGTAGTACCAGTACATGCAACATAGTAGTTCCCGTACATGCAACATAGTAGTTGCAACATAGTAGTTCCAGTACATGCAACATAGTAGTTCCCTTACATGCAACATAGTAGGTCCAGTACATGCAACATAGTAGTTCCAGTACATGCAACATAGTAGTTCTAGTACATGCAACATAGTAGTTCCCGTACATGCAACATAGTAGTTCCAGTACATGCAACATAGTAGTTCCCGTACATGCAACATAGTAGTTCCCGTACATGCAACATAGTAGTTCCAGTACATGCAACGTAGTAGTTCCCGTACATGCAACGTAGTAGTTCCAGTACATGCAACGTAGTAGTTCCAGCACATGCAACGTAGTAGTTCCCGTACATGCAACGTAGTAGTTCCAGCACATGCAACGTAGTAGTTCCCGTACATGCAACGTAGTAGTTCCAGTACATGCAACGTAGTAGTTCCCGTACATGCAACATAGTAGTTCCAGTACATGCAACATAGTAGTTCCCGTACATGCAACATAGTAGTTCCCGTACATGCAACATAGTAGTTCCCGTACATGCAACATAGTAGTTCCCGTACATGCAACATAGTAGTTCCCGTACATGCAACATAGTAGTTCCCGTACATGCAACATAGTAGTTCCAGTACATGCAACATAGTAGTTCCCGTACATGCAACATAGTAGTTCCAGTACATGCAACATAGTAGTTGCAACATAGTAGTTCCAGTACATGCAACATAGTAGTTGCAACATAGTAGTTCCCGTACATGCAACATAGTAGTTCCCGTACATGCAACATAGTAGTTCCAGTACATGCAACATAGTAGTTGCAACATAGTAGTTCCAGTACATGCAACATAGTAGTTGCAACATAGTAGTTCCCGTACATGCAACATAGTAGTTCCCGTACATGCAACATAGTAGTTCCCGTACATGCAACATAGTAGTTCCCGTACACGGGAACATGCAACATAGTAGTTCCCGTACATGCAACATAGTAGTTCCAGTACATGCAACATAGTAGTTCTAGTACATGCAACATAGCAGTACCAGTACATGCAACATAGCAGTACCAGTACATGCAACATAGTAGTTCCCGTACATGCAACATAGTAGTTCCAGTACATGCAACATAGTAGTACCAGTACATGCAACATAGTAGTTCCAGTAAATGCAACATAGTAGTTCCAGTACATGCAATATAGTAGTTCCAGTACATGCAACATAGTAGTACCAGTACATGCAACATAGTAGTTCCAGTACATGCAACATAGTAGTTCCAGTACATGCAACATAGTAGTTCCAGCACATGCAACATAGTAGTACCAGCACATGCAACATAGTAGTTCCAGCACATGCAACATAGTAGTACCAGCACATGCAACATAGTAGTTCCAGTACATGCAACATAGTAGTTCCCGTACATGCAACATAGTAGTTCCAGTACATGCAACATAGTAGTACCAGTACATGCAACATAGTAGTTCCCGTACATGCAACATAGTAGTACCACTACATGCAACATAGTAGTTCCAGCACATGCAACATAGTAGTACCAGTACATGCAACATAGTAGTACCAGTACATGCAACATAGTAGTTCCAGCACATGCAACATAGTAGTACCAGCACATGCAACATAGTAGTTCCATAGTAGTTCCAGTACATGCAACATAGTAGTTCTAGTACATGCAACATAGCAGTACCAGTACATGCAACATAGCAGTACCAGTACATGCAACATAGTAGTTCCCGTACATGCAACATAGTAGTTCCAGTACATGCAACATAGTAGTACCAGTACATGCAACATAGTAGTTCCAGTAAATGCAACATAGTAGTTCCAGTACATGCAATATAGTAGTTCCAGTACATGCAACATAGTAGTACCAGTACATGCAACATAGTAGTTCCAGTACATGCAACATAGTAGTTCCAGTACATGCAACATAGTAGTTCCAGCACATGCAACATAGTAGTACCAGCACATGCAACATAGTAGTTCCAGCACATGCAACATAGTAGTACCAGCACATGCAACATAGTAGTTCCAGTACATGCAACATAGTAGTTCCCGTACATGCAACATAGTAGTTCCAGTACATGCAACATAGTAGTACCAGTACATGCAACATAGTAGTTCCCGTACATGCAACATAGTAGTACCACTACATGCAACATAGTAGTTCCAGCACATGCAACATAGTAGTACCAGTACATGCAACATAGTAGTACCAGTACATGCAACATAGTAGTTCCAGCACATGCAACATAGTAGTACCAGCACATGCAACATAGTAGTTCCAGCACATGCAACATAGTAGTACCAGTACATGCAACATAGTAGTTCCCGTACATGCAACATAGTAGTTGCAACATAGTAGTTCCAGTACATGCAACATAGTAGTTCCCTTACATGCAACGTAGTAGTTCCAGTACATGCAACGTAGTAGTTCCCGTACATGCAACGTAGTAGTTCCAGCACATGCAACGTAGTAGTTCCCGTACATGCAACGTAGTAGTTCCAGCACATGCAACGTAGTAGTTCCCGTACATGCAACGTAGTAGTTCCAGTACATGCAACGTAGTAGTTCCCGTACATGCAACATAGTAGTTCCAGTACATGCAACATAGTAGTTCCCGTACATGCAACATAGTAGTTCCCGTACATGCAACATAGTAGTTCCCGTACATGCAACATAGTAGTTCCCGTACATGCAACATAGTAGTTCCCGTACATGCAACATAGTAGTTCCAGTACATGCAACATAGTAGTTGCAACATAGTAGTTCCCGTACATGCAACATAGTAGTTCCCGTACATGCAACATAGTAGTTCCAGTACATGCAACATAGTAGTTCCCGTACATGCAACATAGTAGTTCCAGTACATGCAACATAGTAGTTGCAACATAGTAGTTCCAGTACATGCAACATAGTAGTTGCAACATAGTAGTTCCCGTACATGCAACATAGTAGTTCCAGTACATGCAACATAGTAGTTCCAGTACATGCAACATAGTAGTTGCAACATAGTAGTTCCAGTACATGCAACATAGTAGTTGCAACATAGTAGTTCCCGTACATGCAACATAGTAGTTCCCGTACATGCAACATAGTAGTTCCCGTACATGCAACATAGTAGTTCCCGTACACGGGAACATGCAACATAGTAGTTCCCGTACATGCAACATAGTAGTTCCAGTACATGCAACATAGTAGTTCTAGTACATGCAACATAGCAGTACCAGTACATGCAACATAGCAGTACCAGTACATGCAACATAGTAGTTCCCGTACATGCAACATAGTAGTTCAAGTACATGCAACATAGTAGTTCCAGTACATGCAACATAGCAGTACCAGTACATGCAACATAGCAGTACCAGTACATGCAACATAGTAGTTCCCGTACATGCAACATAGCAGTACCAGTACATGCAACATAGTAGTTCCCGTACATGCAACATAGTAGTACCAGTACATGCAACATAGCAGTACCAGTACATGCAACATAGTAGTACCAGTACATGCAACATAGTAGTTCCAGCACATGCAACATAGTAGTACCAGTACATGCAACATAGTAGTTCCCGTACATGCAACATAGTAGTTGCAACATAGTAGTTCCAGTACATGCAACATAGTAGTTCCCTTACATGCAACATAGTAGGTCCAGTACATGCAACATAGTAGTTCCAGTACATGCAACATAGTAGTTCCAGTACATGCAACATATTAGTTCCCGTACATGCAACATAGTAGTTCCAGTACATGCAACATAGTACTTCCCGTACATGCAACATAGTAGTTCCCTTACATGCAACATAGTAGGTCCAGTACATGCAACATAGTAGTTCCAGTACATGCAACATAGTAGTTCCCGTACATGCAACATAGTAATTCCAGTACATGCAACATAGTAGTTCCCGTACATGCAACATAGTAGTTCCAGTACATGCAACATAGTAGTTCCAGTACATGCAACATGGTAGTTCCCGTACATGCAACATAGTAGTTCCAGTACATGCAACATAGTAGTACCAGTACATGCAACACAGTAGTTCCCTTACATGCAACATAATAGTTCCAGTACATGCAACATAGTAGTACCAGTACATGCAACATAGTAGTTCCAGTACATGCAACATAGTAGTTCCCTTACATGCAACATAGTAGTTCCAGTACATGCAACATAGTAGTTCCCTTACATGCAACTTAGTAGTTCCAGTACATGCAACATAGTAGTTCCCGTACATGCAACATAGTAGGTCCAGTACATGCAACATAGGAGTTCCAGTACATGCAACATAGTAGTTCCAGTACATGCAATATAGTAGTTCCAGTACATGCAACATAGTATTTCCCTTACATGCAACATAGTAGTTCCAGTACATGCAACATGGTAGTTCCAGTACATGCAACATGGTAGTACCAGTACATGCAACATGGTAGTTCCCGTAGCAACATAATAGTTCCAGTACATGCAACATAGTAGTTCCCTTACATGCAACACAGTAGTTCCAGTACATGCAATACAGTAGTTCCAGTACATGCAACATAGTAGTTCCCTTACATGCAACATAGTAGTTCCAGTACATGAAACATAGTAGTTCCCTTACATGCAACATAGTAGTTCCAATACATGCAACATAGTAGTTCCAGTACATGCAACATAGTAGTACCAGTACATGCAACATAGTAGTTCCCGTATATGCAACATAATAGTTCCAGTACATGCAACATAGTAGTTCCAGTACATGCAACGTAGTAGCTCCCTTACAAGCAACGTAGTAGTTCCCGTACATGCAACGTAGTAGTTCCAGTACATGCAACATAGTAGTTCCCGTACATGCAACATAGTAGTTCCAGCACATGAAACAGAGTAGTTCCAGCACATGCAACATAGTAGTTCCAATACATGCAACATAGTAGTTCCCGTACATGCAACATAGTAGTTGCAACATAGTAGTTCCAGTACATGCAACATAGTAGTTCCCTTACATGCAACATAGTAGGTCCAGTACATGCAACATAGTAGTTCCAGTACATGCAACATAGTAGTTCCCGTACATGCAACATAGTAGTTCCAGTACATGCAACATAGTAGTTCCCGTACATGCAACATAGTAGTTCCAGTACAGGCAACGTAGTAGTTCCAGTACATGCAACGTAGAAGTTCCAGTACATGCAACGTAGTAGTTCCAGAACATGCAACGTAGTAGTTCCCGTACATGCAACGTAGTAGTTCCAGTACATGCAACATAGTAGTTCCCGTACATGCAACGTAGTAGTTCCAGCACATGCAACGTAGTAGTTCCCGTACATGCAACGTAGTAGTTCCAGTACATGCAACGTAGTAGTTCCCGTACATGCAACGTAGTAGTTCCAGTACATGCAACATAGTAGTTCCCGTACATGCAACATAGTAGTTCCCGTACATGCAACATAGTAGTTCCCGTACATGCAACATAGTAGTTCCCGTACATGCAACATAGTAGTTCCAGTACATGCAACATAGTAGTTGCAACATAGTAGTTCCCGTACATGCAACATAGTAGTTCCCGTACATGCAACATAGTAGTTCCAGTACATGCAACATAGTAGTTCCCGTACATGCAACATAGTAGTTCCAGTACATGCAACATAGTAGTTGCAACATAGTAGTTCCAGTACATGCAACATAGTAGTTGCAACATAGTAGTTCCCGTACATGCAACATAGTAGTTCCCGTACATGCAACATAGTAGTTCCAGTACATGCAACATAGTAGTTGCAACATAGTAGTTCCAGTACATGCAACATAGTAGTTGCAACATAGTAGTTCCCGTACATGCAACATAGTAGTTCCCGTACATGCAACATAGTAGTTCCCGTACACGGGAACATGCAACATAGTAGTTCCCGTACATGCAACATAGTAGTTCCAGTACATGCAACATAGTAGTTCTAGTACATGCAACATAGCAGTACCAGTACATGCAACATAGCAGTACCAGTACATGCAACATAGTAGTTCCCGTACATGCAACATAGTAGTTCAAGTACATGCAACATAGTAGTTCCAGTACATGCAACATAGCAGTACCAGTACATGCAACATAGCAGTACCAGTACATGCAACATAGTAGTTCCCGTACATGCAACATAGTAGTACCAGTACATGCAACATAGCAGTACCAGTACATGCAACATAGTAGTACCAGTACATGCAACATAGTAGTTCCAGCACATGCAACATAGTAGTACCAGTACATGCAACATAGTAGTTCCCGTACATGCAACATAGTAGTTGCAACATAGTAGTTCCAGTACATGCAACATAGTAGTTCCCTTACATGCAACATAGTAGGTCCAGTACATGCAACATAGTAGTTCCAGTACATGCAACATAGTAGTTCCAGTACATGCAACATATTAGTTCCCGTACATGCAACATAGTAGTTCCAGTACATGCAACATAGTACTTCCCGTACATGCAACATAGTAGTTCCCTTACATGCAACATAGTAGGTCCAGTACATGCAACATAGTAGTTCCAGTACATGCAACATAGTAGTTCCCGTACATGCAACATAGTAATTCCAGTACATGCAACATAGTAGTTCCCGTACATGCAGCATAGTAGTTCCAGTACATGCAACATGGTAGTTCCCGTACATGCAACATAGTAGTTCCAGTACATGCAACATAGTAGTACCAGTACATGCAACACAGTAGTTCCCTTACATGCAACATAATAGTTCCAGTACATGCAACATAGTAGTACCAGTACATGCAACATAGTAGTTCCAGTACATGCAACATAGTAGTTCCCTTACATGCAACATAGTAGTTCCCGTACATGCAACATAGTAGTTCCAGTACATGCAACATAGTAGTTGCAACATAGTAGTTCCAGTACATGCAACATAGTAGTTGCAACATAGTAGTTCCCGTACATGCAACATAGTAGTTCCCGTACATGCAACATAGTAGTTCCCGTACATGCAACATAGTAGTTCCCGTACACGGGAACATGCAACATAGTAGTTCCCGTACATGCAACATAGTAGTTCCAGTACATGCAACATAGTAGTTCTAGTACATGCAACATAGCAGTACCAGTACATGCAACATAGCAGTACCAGTACATGCAACATAGTAGTTCCCGTACATGCAACATAGTAGTTCAAGTACATGCAACATAGTAGTTCCAGTACATGCAACATAGCAGTACCAGTACATGCAACATAGCAGTACCAGTACATGCAACATAGTAGTTCCCGTACATGCAACATAGTAGTACCAGTACATGCAACATAGCAGTACCAGTACATGCAACATAGTAGTACCAGTACATGCAACATAGTAGTTCCAGCACATGCAACATAGTAGTACCAGTACATGCAACATAGTAGTTCCCGTACATGCAACATAGTAGTTGCAACATAGTAGTTCCAGTACATGCAACATAGTAGTTCCCTTACATGCAACATAGTAGGTCCAGTACATGCAACATAGTAGTTCCAGTACATGCAACATAGTAGTTCCAGTACATGCAACATATTAGTTCCCGTACATGCAACATAGTAGTTCCAGTACATGCAACATAGTACTTCCCGTACATGCAACATAGTAGTTCCCTTACATGCAACATAGTAGGTCCAGTACATGCAACATAGTAGTTCCAGTACATGCAACATAGTAGTTCCCGTACATGCAACATAGTAATTCCAGTACATGCAACATAGTAGTTCCCGTACATGCAACATAGTAGTTCCAGTACATGCAACAAAGTAGTTCCAGTACATGCAACATGGTAGTTCCCGTACATGCAACATAGTAGTTCCAGTACATGCAACATAGTAGTACCAGTACATGCAACACAGTAGTTCCCTTACATGCAACATAATAGTTCCAGTACATGCAACATAGTAGTACCAGTACATGCAACATAGTAGTTCCAGTACATGCAACATAGTAGTTCCCTTACATGCAACATAGTAGTTCCAGTACATGCAACATAGTAGTTCCCTTACATGCAACTTAGTAGTTCCAGTACATGCAACATAGTAGTTCCCGTACATGCAACATAGTAGGTCCAGTACATGCAACATAGGAGTTCCAGTACATGCAACATAGTAGTTCCAGTACATGCAATATAGTAGTTCCAGTACATGCAACATAGCAGTACCAGTACATGCAACATAGCAGTACCAGTACATGCAACATAGTAGTTCCCGTACATGCAACATAGCAGTACCAGTACATGCAACATAGCAGTACCAGTACATGCAACATAGTAGTACCAGTACATGCAACATAGTAGTTCCAGCACATGCAACATAGTAGTTCCCGTACATGCAACATAGTAGTTCCAGTACATGCAACATAGTAGTTCCAGTACATGCAACGTAGTAGTTCCCTTACAAGCAACGTAGTAGTTCCCGTACATGCAACGTAGTAGTTCCAGTACATGGAACGTAGTAGTTCCAGTACATGCAACGTAGTAGTTCCCGTACATGCAACATAGTAGTTCCAGCACATGCAACAGAGTAGTTCCAGCACATGCAACATAGTAGTTCCAATACATGCAACATAGTAGTTCCCGTACATGCAACATAGTAGTTGCAACATAGTAGTTCCAGTACATGCAACATAGTAGTTCCCTTACATGCAACATAGTAGGTCCAGTACATGCAACATAGTAGTTCCAGTACATGCAACATAGTAGTTCCAGTACATGCAACAAAGTAGTTCCCGTACATGCAACATAGTAGTTCCAGTACATGCAACATAGTAGTTCCCGTACATGCAACATAGTAGTACCAGTACATGCAACATAGTAGTTCCAGTACATGCAACATAGTAGTACCAGTACATGCAACATAGTAGTTCCAGTACATGCAACATAGTAGTTCCAGTACATGCAACATAGTAGTTCCAGTACATGCAACATAGTAGTACCAGTACATGCAATATAGTAGTTCCAGTACATGCAACATAGTAGTACCAGTACATGCAACATAGTAGTTCCAGCACATGCAACATAGTAGTTCCAGCACATGCAACATAGTAGTTCCAGCACATGCAACATAGTAGTTCCAGCACATGCAACATAGTAGTTCCAGCACATGCAACATAGTAGTTCCAGTACATGCAACATAGTAGTTCCAGTACATGCAACATAGTAGTTCCAGTACATGCAACATAGTAGTTCCCGTACATGCAACATAGTAGTTCCAGTACATGCAACATAGTAGTACCAGCACATGCAACATAGTAGTTCCAGCACATGCAACATAGTAGTACCAGTACATGCAACATAGTAGTTCCCGTACATGCAACATAGTAGTTGCAACATAGTAGTTCCAGTACATGCAACATAGTAGGTCCAGTACATGCAACATAGTAGTTCCAGTACATGCAACATAGTAGTTTCAGTACATGCAACATAGTAGTTCCCGTACATGCAACATAGTAGTTCCAGTACATGCAACGTAGTAGTTCCAGTACATGCAACGTAGTAGTTCCCGTACATGCAACGTAGTAGTTCCAGTACATGCAACGTAGTAGTTCCCGTACATGCAACGTAGTAGTTCCCGTACATGCAACATAGTAGTTCCAGCACATGCAACATAGTAGTTCCCGTACATGCAACATAGTAGTTCCAGCACATGCAACATAGTAGTTCCCGTACATGCAACATAGTAGTTCCCGTACATGCAACATAGTAGTTCCAGTACATGCAACATAGTAGTTCCCGTACATTCAACATAGTAGTTCCCGTACATGCAACATAGTAGTTCCCGTACATGCAACATAGTAGTTCCCGTACATGCAACATAGTAGTTCCCGTACATGCAACATAGTAGTTCCAGTACATGCAACATAGTAGTTGCAACATAGTAGTTCCCGTACATGCAACATAGTAGTTCCCGTACATGCAACATAGTAGTTCCAGTACATGCAACATAGTAGTTCCCGTACATGCAACATAGTAGTTCCAGTACATGCAACATAGTAGTTGCAACATAGTAGTTCCAGTACATGCAACATAGTAGTTGCAACATAGTAGTTCCCGTACATGCAACATAGTAGTTCCCGTACATGCAACATAGTAGTTCCAGTACATGCAACATAGTAGTTGCAACATAGTAGTTCCCGTACATGCAACATAGTAGTTCCCGTACATGCAACATAGTAGTTCCCGTACATGCAACATAGTAGTTCCCGTACATGCAACATAGTAGTTCCCGTACATGCAACATAGTAGTTCCCGTACATGCAACATAGTAGTTCCAGTACATGCAACATAGTAGTTCCAGTACATGCAACATAGCAGTACCAGTACATGCAACATAGCAGTATCAGTACATGCAACATAGTAGTTCCCGTACATGCAACATAGTAGTTCCAGTACATGCAACATAGCAGTACCAGTACATGCAACATAGCAGTACCAGTACATGCAACATAGTAGTTCCCGTACATGCAACATAGTAGTACCAGTACATGCAACATAGCAGTACCAGTACATGCAACATAGCAGTACCAGTACATGCAACATAGTAGTTCCCGTACATGCAACATAGTAGTACCAGTACATGCAACATAGCAGTACCAGTACATGCAACATAGCAGTACCAGTACATGCAACATAGTAGTTCCCGTACATGCAACATAGTAGTACCAGTACATGCAACATAGCAGTTCCAGTACATGCAACATAGCAGTACCAGTACATGCAACATAGAAGTTCCAGTACATGCAACACAGTAGTACCAGTACATGCAACATAGTAGTTCCAGTACATGCAACATAGTAGTTCCCGTACATGCAACATAGTAGTACCAGTACATGCAACATAGCAGTACCAGTACATGCAACATAGTAGTTCCAGTACATGCAACATAGCAGTTCCCGTACATGCAACATAGCAGTACCAGTACATGCAACAAAGTAGTTCCAGTACATGCAACATAGTAGTACCAGTACATGCAACACAGTAGTACCAGTACATGCAACATAGTAGTTCCAGTACATGCAACACAGTAGTTCCAGTACATGCAACACAGTAGTTCCCGTACATGCAACACAGTAGTACCAGTACATGCAACATAGTAGTTCCAGTACATGCAACATAGTAGTTCCAGTACATGCAACACAGTAGTTCCCGTACATGCAACACAGTAGTTCCAGCACAATGATTTTACAACACGTCAATATGGGTTATTCGATTTGTATTGGGATATATGCACGAGTTCTTCTGCGTAATTTTAGGAGCACCTGAAAAGTCGCGCAATATTTATGAGCAAAAATACGAGTGCATATATCCCAATATAAATATAATAACCTTTTTATTGCATACACATTTTTAAATTGGAGAGAATAACATAGGTTGTAACATTTAATTTCCACCAAAATATTTATTTGAAACAAACAAATTGTCATTACATAATGAACATTTTTTACAATGAAATCAACATTGTTTACATCACGTGACATACTTTCTTTGACATGAACAGAAAAATGCACCAATCACGAACAAGTATACATTACACACCCAATATGACTTTACTACACGTCAATATGGGCGAATATTGACGTTTCCTGTTACATTGAAAGTAATTGAATGTTGTTTAACGGCTCATCAACACAGTACAGGTTATTCAGAGCCGCCCCAGAGAGTGGGGAAGGATACATAGGAATCCGGGAACCTGCCCTACTATTATTATCGAATAGATTCCTATGGTTCTTTAACGTGCTCGGATGATAGACCGATATACGGGACCGCCGACGGACTAGGCTAAGGAAAAGTGTCTTGCCCAAGAACACACCGACGGAACTCAGTGGCACCACGGAGGATTGAACCCGGGGCCTCCGGTTACAAATCCGCTGCGCTACCGACTGCGCAACGCCAGCCCTCATTGAAAGAAATCGGAGCTTGTAAATGTGTATGCAATAAAAGTTTTTATCATATATACACTCAGCAAAAATAAAAAGTAACCACTTTGTTTTCCTGCAAAATCTGAGACTGTAAGAAAGAACTAACAAATGTAGCATGCTTTTCTTTTAATAACATCTTTGTTTGATGTTCACACACAATTTCATCGAAATATACCGAATGCTTAAAAAAAAAAACTTTAAAAATATAGGTGTGGAAGCGAAATTAACAAAACTTAATAAATGTAATGATTAGCGACAATAGCACAGATTTAACAGTCTAAGCCCCATTCAAATACACAGAAAAATGTTCAAAACCTCGCTAATATCTCATGTGTCCACAGTTACACCAAATACACTAAACAATGCGACGTCGCATGCTTCTGACGTAACGACTGACGAAGCATCGAACATATTTGGGACGTCGTGTACGTTAGGATGACCCTATCCAAAGTGTTCAGGACCTTGCAGCAGCACTTGTCCACGAATGGAACGCATTAGCTTCAGAATTCGTCAGTCGTTAAGTCAGATGCATGCGACGTCGCATTATTGCGAGGTTTTGAATATTTTTCAATGTATTTGAATCGACTTAGACTGCTGAATCTGTGCTATTGTCGTTACCTTTACATTTGTTAAGTTTTTTTAATTTCTTTTTTACACCTATCCAGTACGGGAGCAGAGAAGTCATTTCACGTGCTTGAACCGCATATCTCAAACATAAATAATTGGTGTTGGAGGCAACGTAGTTCCCATTTTGCAAGCACGTGCAGATGCGCGGATTTTATAGTACTCTTTTTAGAAACACTAGTTTAAAGCTTATACTAGATGGCAAAGAAAATGAATCATATCAGAAGTCAGTTATTATGTCGGAGATTCATAAAACAATCGTGTTGACAGGTTTTATTGAGATATCATAGTCGGAAATCGCGGTACAAATGCGAAGATCGAAAAAAACTAGTTTTTGTTTTCTTCGAAATTGCCAATGTTTCAAAACGGGTACACAAATTGTATATTCTTAAATATTGATGAAATTGACAGGAGTCGAAGATCATTACCAGATCTACCTTTTTTGAAAATTTCTTATTTTTTCGTGAATATACATTTTGCGGGCCCGTTTTGAAATTTGGTACCTGCATTTCACTCTTTCAGAGGCTATTCAAAATGGCGGCGACACAGAAAAACACCCAGCCCAGGGCCAGTCAGTCGCACGTCACAAACCCCCTTCTCCCTGGACAAATTAACATCATAATGTCACACAGTCACAGAAACTAAATATTGTGAATTGAAATATCTAAGGAATGTGCTAAAAATAGCTCACACACATTCAAAGGTCAAATAATGCTGATCCGTGTATACACATATAGATCGTATACGGCCCGATAGACCGATTGATTATTTCAATTTATTTGCACAGGAGTAGAATTAAAACAGTGTTACAATCACAATCGTATATCATTCCAAGTTTTGCATGAGTGCGTAATTTACAAACTACAAACAAATAGATCTATTACAGTAGACAATGTAGAGAATTAAAATTGAAAAGTGGAACACACCAGCAAATGCCTGAAATGGGTCATGGCATTGTCTGCACTGTAGCCTATGTAAGTAAATACACTTTTAATTTCTGTATGACAAGTGTTTAACGTTGAAACATGTAAAACGGTGGTGGTTCATATATATAAACTTAATTCTGATAATTTTTTAGAACACATGAGTGATGAATAATTGATGAAAATGTAAGCCTTGAAAATCTACTATTTGTTCATAAATGCCACCTGTGACTTACATTTTGGACAGTATCATCTTCTGGAAAGCACCACTTTCAATTCCATTTGTGTTTTAAGTAAAATGTTATGGAATGCTGACATTGTAAGCATTGAGAAAGTTGAGTTATTAATATTAAAAACAAACGAAACAATATCATATATGACTTGTTTTTTTCAGGTCTGCTAAGTTAGCTAGAGGCAGTGTGCAGTATTACCATAGCCAGATTCAAGTCAAGTGTCCCAGTCTCACAGTATAACTACATCAAGAGCCTTGTATAAGCCAGTATGTAGGTAAGCGCAGCTTCAAAAAATCTATGAATTGATCAATGTATGTTCTTTGCAAAATATGTGGCATTGTGCACCAGTCCTGCACTTAGTCTCAGACTTTTTATACTAAACATAAAAATGGTGTTTTACAGCACATCGACACATAAATAGGTCATATTGTGCTTAGTACATATGTAAAATTAAACAAACAAAATAAAAAGGTCCTTGTATTACATCTAAAATATTAAACTTAACCAAGACCCCGATTTAACATAATGTGCTGGCATGGCCCAGCAATAGCATGGTGGACGATAGCAATCTGGAGCTTCCGGTTCAAGTCACACATGCACTACTGAGTTTCTGTGTTTTAGCGCAATACACCTTCCCTCAGCCTTGTTTGTTCCTCAGCCTCTTTTGTTGGATTGGGATTGAAACTGGGGAGTCTATCCTCCAAGCACGATAAACAACCATAGAAATTATTAATATATACATTAGTAAGAGTAAGACAGGTTCTCGAATTCCTATGTGTCATTTGGGGCGGCTCTAAATAAGGTATACCGGTAATAAATGTGTTGATTTAGCAGAAAACGATTATTTTTAATTTATCGTACATGTAAAAAAAGTTCTATAATCACTATTCATTTACATATTTCAATTCTCCAACTTGTTCCCTATTTAAGTTGAAACAAAATATCATGTATGTCATTTTTATTTTCAGAGCCTGGAGTCCTGAGATGCTGGGAGTTTGCTGAAAATAGTTAGTGAAGTCACAATATATATGGGAGGATTTTATTGAAACAAGTAGTCACATATAACTTTTTACAACATTATCAACAGAATCAGAAATACTTAAACGAACAAGAATAGTATATAATAACAAGATGGTGTACAATATTTTTTTTTTTTTATGAATCATGAATCAGCAATACCTCATACGGACAGTACTAGCATCAATTTCAAGAAAAATATGTCTCGTAAGAGGATCACCAGTTCAGCCAGCACAATATCTTGTCATACTGCAAAGAAAATTCTCAGGATTTCATTGGTCAATGCGCCGTAGACATGAGCCCATGTCTACGTCTCGAGACGTGAACATGGGACGAATTCCCCGAAGGTACCCCATTACTCAAATACACAAAAACAAAATGGCGACGATAATGTTGCCGATTCGTTTTGGAAACTGCCGATTGTTTCCTACCTATCGCTTTTCTGCGCTTTCCACTGTGTGTAAAAGTCTGAAATAATCGTAAGTTGTTTTTTTTGGCAATTTTACCGAAAATAAAACGTTAACATAGTAACAAAATACGTTTATTTTATTAAAAAATCCGCAAAATTTAACGACGTTAGAGCGATGACGTCACGAAAGTAAACAACGTCTAGTTAGAGGCACGTCACGGGGTAATTGGCGCAATGAAAATGAAATCGTGTTTTTTTTCATAAATAAATGGTTACAACTTTGAAGTATGACAAATTCGTTATTAGGATTCTTGACAGGGAACATGGGCTCACATTCCCTGCCTGGAAATATATATTCCCCCTCGCCTAACGGCTCGAGTGAATATAATTTCCGGGCAGGGAATGTGAGCCCATGTCCCCTGTCAAGAATCCTAATAACTTATAATATCAACATGCATATCCGACTGTTGACACAAGGTGGATCGATGGCGACATTAACTGGACAGTTCATTGGAGTGGCTCAAAATAAGGGCTATATGAAAATATAAATGTGTTTCTGTTAATCTGACCGGCCGTGCCCAATTTATTTATTGGATTAAAATGTTTTCTGAATTGTATTGGATTATATAAAAGTTTGTGGAATAACAGATGGCAGGAGGTGTATATTACTGGTTCTACCCAGAAGAAAAGTGAGTGGTCTTCCTCACCAAAAAAATAACAAACAGATACATGTATATATATAACCCCACATATGTTCAAAATGACTTGCACCATATAAACAATACGGGCTGAGAGGTGCGCATATTAAAGGGACATGCAGCAATCTTTTTTTTTTTAAAGTCCAAAATGTTATAACTTATAGTTTAAATATATGCAAGCGGGTGTAAAGTGAAAATAAATTATTGATTAATCAATCGAGGTGCAAATTTTAATGCTTGATAAATACTTGATAAATGCTGTGTGTCCCTTTAATAAATAAAAACAATTATTGTATGATGCAATTTAATTTGTTATGTAATACCCTTTATATTTGGGATGTTTTGATGTAAATATTTGAAATAAAATGTTTTAAATCAAATAAATAATTCATTTTGATATCTGACTTGTTACATATTTTTTACTTAGTCATGAAAGATAATATTTAAGGCCTTAATATGTACCTTAAATGTTTATTGTTTACCATTGAATGGCGAGGCGGCATATGGAGTTAGTTATCTGTGCGTCTATATCCTTCCACAGTTTTTAACCAATCTTTTCGAAACTTTACATGATCTTTATCTATGATGTCTAGAGGAGCATATCGATTTTGAATCAAAATAAAATTTATTTATGAATATATATTCTTGCATAGTACAATTTTCCACGGATTGTTTTCAGTGCGTTCATTCAAGTCCCATGGACATATTGAGTTATGGAGATGTTCTGTTGCCTTTTTTATATTTGTATACATTCTCATCTTCACCTCTCACCGCTGCGGGTTCAATTCCCACTGGGAGCTCAACTTGTAGGTGAGAAAGTGTCGATTCTTACAGATAGCAGTAAGTACACAGTACTGGTTCTACCCAGGAAATATGGCCTAAAATGTGCTATAATGACATAAAACACAATTCAACTTTAAAAATATAAAGTAAAAAAAATGGCCTTCTTTATTTTCCTTCGATGCTATCAGTATAAGTATTACGACAGTGTTTCTGTCTGATAAAAAATTCATCTTAGGTTTCAACCGACAAATGGTCTATATTTAAACTAATACATGTAAAATGGGGCCCTCAAACCCTTTTATGTGTGGGTGATATATTCCATGGTTGATTCATGATACTAGCATGGGACAGCTACAGTACATATGACAGTGCTGAGTGCAGTTGCGGATGAATTGAATTGAATATTTAACGGCTCATCAACACAGTACATGTTATTTAGAGCCGCCCCAGTGAGAGGGGAAGGATACATAGGAATCCGGGAACCGTGCCCTACTCTTATTATCGAATAGATTCCTATGGTTCTTTAACATGCTCGGATGATAGACCTATACGCGGGACCACCCTGTTTACGTCCCCATCCGACGGACGAGGCTAAGGGAATGTGTCTTGCCCAAGAACACACCGACAAAACTCAGTGGCACCACCTCCGGTTACAAATCCGCTGCGCTATTGACTGCGCCAAGTTGCGGATGACAATTAGACACTTGACAGTCTAGTCAAAAACACAGCAACAAATATATTATCTGAATATGTTTAAGAATGTATGCTTGCAAGAGCTTTCAAAAACAGACTTTCATGATTTTAGTTGGGGTGGGATTGGGATGGGGCGCATCCTTTTAAATCTCAGCTCAGATGCCCTCCGCCTCCTTCTCTCCATCCCAACTCCCATCTTGAACAGTAGCGATTGTTACGTAAACTTTCCACATATGAGAGTGTGCCCAATACTACCCGCTCCATCGAATACGCGCTTGCAGTTCTTGCGAGGTCAGTCGAGTCAAAATTACAGTTAAATCAAACAATTCCTATTTTCGTGTACTTTTGATAAAGAAATAACATGCTTTTCGTGATATGCAGCAAAATTCATGTAATGTGTGAGCTAAAACAACAATTCAAGTATCTCCTCTTATTTTATTTAACAAAAAACACACGGTTGTTGTCATTTTAATCGTATTCTAAAAATGGCATCTTTTAGAGTTATCGCCCCTCGCTTCGACATTTTACAAGGCGGGTCTGCATTCATCACGCAGTAAAGCTTCTAAAAAAAACAGTCGGTACAGCCGAAAATCACGAAACTTAAAGCGGAAATGAAATTTCATGATCAAAAATTGTCACAATTTTCCAAATTATGCGTTTTAAAAAATTCAAAATGGCGGACATTTTTTTTTTTTTGACGTTGCCGAAAGATGACGTACTACTTTTCGTTGTCAAGCGTAGTTGCGATATTTGAAAGATGTAG
Source organism: Cyrtodaria siliqua (assembly GCA_037043455.1). Classification (NCBI taxonomy): domain Eukaryota; kingdom Metazoa; phylum Mollusca; class Bivalvia; order Adapedonta; family Hiatellidae; genus Cyrtodaria; species Cyrtodaria siliqua. The sequence continues at coordinate 64,950 of JAWPHD010009185.1, forward strand.
GAAAATATCAAGGCTGCTCCCGTACTGATCATGCCTATGTTTTTAAACTGTGATTTATGTTTTTATTATTCGGTATATTTCGATGAAATTTTGTGTGAACATCAAACAAAGATGCTATTAAAAGAAAATTAAGCAGGACCACGCAATGATTTGTCAAAACAAACTAAGACATTGTGTCTACAATTGTCAGTTTTTTCTTACTGCCTCAGATTTTTTATTCTTCCCTATAAATATGTTGTTTTTGAATATACGATACGACATAGACCCAATCAGGATTTAGTTTCCGGGCAATAAAGCTGTATCACACGCGTGAAATAAAGGCTAAAAAAATGTCATATCACGGAAATAACCAAATGTTCATCTCGATCCTTTTACCGGAGTGATACGGAAATAACCGATTAGTTACGATTGTATACCATATGTCACGCTTATGGTTTGTCGTCTGCCTTTCATTAGTTACTTACATCCTGTTTGCGCGGCAGATTATTGGCTAAAGAATCATTATCGTGGATGAAATAACCACTTATGACAATTCATCTTGATCAGAAAATGTCAAATTCAATGGAATTCATTTTCAATAAAGTTTCGGAAAAAAAAATGTTGTGTCCCACTTACGCGACAGACATGAGCACATCAGAATGGACTAGATCTATTTGTTTTTTTCTCCCTTGAGTGAGATGAAGCTGACATTTCGACAAAGCTGAGTATATGACAAATAGAATAAAACAAGAAATATCACTGTAAGTGATAAATGCCCCCGAAATGTCCTTTGACCTCTAAGTATGACCTTGACCTTGGAGCAATGGACCTGGATTTGTGCACGACAACTCATTTGGTTGTGGTAAGCACTTGTGCCAAATTATTTGAAAATCCGTCCAGGCATGCAAAAGTTATTGACCGGACACGATTTGACCTTTGACCTCTAAATGTGACCTTAACCTTGGGGCCACAGACCTGGATTTTGTGCGCGACACATCGTCTTGTTGTGGTGAGCACTTGTGCCAAGTTATTTGAAAATCCGTCCATGAATGCCAGAGTTATTGACCGGACACAATTTGACCTTCAAGTGTGACCTTGACCTTGAAGACCTGAGTTTTGCGCGCAACACATCGTCTTGTTATGGTGATCACTTGTGCCAAGTTATTTAAAAATCCCTGCAGGGGTTGTGACGTTACGGTCCGGACACGAAATTGCATACCTGTATGAACTGCAAGTGTGACATTGACCTTTGAGGTACGGACCTGGGTTTTGCGCGCGACACATCGTCTTGTTATGGTGATCATGTGTGCCAAGTAATTTAAAAATCCCTGCAGGGGTTGTGACGTTACGGTCCGGACACGAAATTACGTACCAGTTTTTGACCTATAAACTTCAAGTGTAACCTTGACCTTTGAGGTACGGATCTGGGTTTTGCACGCGACACATCATCTTCTTATGGTGATCACTTGTTCCAAGTTATTTAAAAATCCCTGCAGGGGTTGTGACGTTACGGTCCGGACACGAAATTGCGTACGTGTTTTTGACCTATGAACTTCAAGTGTGACCTTGACCTTTGAGGTACCGACCTCATTTTTGCGGGGGACACATCGTCTTGTTATGGTGATCACTTGTGCCAAGTTATTTAAAAATCCCTGCAGGGGTTGTGAAGTTACGGTCCGGACACGAACTTCGGAATGACGGACAGAATCAGGACGGACGGACGGTGCGACCCATATCAGCCCTCGAGCTAAATCTCAAACCTGATATAGGGTGTGATATGAAAATACCCATTTATTATTCTCTATATATATCAATGCCTTGTCGGGCCATTGTCTTATGCACCATATACGATATATGTCATCGTAAACTCGGTGTTTCTGTATTCCATTACGTTACAGTGAGTAGCTCTGAAATGCTTATGTCAGTAATTACTGACCTTTGTTTTATACATCTCTTAGAAAATATCACACAATGGTCTAAGTTTGTTTTGACGAATCATTGCGTGGTCCTGCTTAATTCCATTAATCGATGGGAAAGTTTATATTAGCAGGATTGTATTACAGATATTTCGACAATAAAATATGTTTAAAAACATTTTTTTTACTGAAAAAAATGCGACAACCCGTCTGGAATTAGCTATTTATTGTTTAATTTTACAATATGCAAATGTTTTAAGACGAAATTAAGGTGTTATTTCATACCCCAGTCAACCTCGTTTTCGCTTCTTGAAGAAGGGGTTGGATGGGGTATGAACGTTAATACTCGGACCACGTAATGCTTGGAAGAGTATAACGTTACAGAGTAAGTAAATGGACTGAACATCAGCCTGGAAGTTATGAGCGAATTTAAAGGGACATATGGCAGTCTTGAAGTGTTTGAAATGAGTGTCTCGATTTATATATGCAGTACCATTTTTACTTTTACCCTGGTTACGTTAAAATTAATCAATTTTTAAGTATTCACTATTTCGTCTTATTATACTATAAGTTTTAGTATATTATTGGTGCAATAATATCGATATTTAATAATATGCAAAAACAAATTACGTAATACTATACTTATAATTAATGTTAATGATTGAACTAATGAATGTTATGCAGAAAAACTAGCGGGACGCCGTGAGTTTTTAAAAAATAAAGATTGCCGTGCGTCCCTTTAAATATTGAATGGAATTGCCCCATGTTTTATCACGAGTAAAGCGTCCTCATGGCCTAGTGCGACCTTTGTTTGAGATCGATCCTTTGCTTCTTTATAAATCTTGTTTAAATTGCTTATATAATCAAACATAATTCACCAATTATTGATAATAAATAAAACAACTTGTTATCAGATGACGTCGTTTATGTATAATCTATTTGATATAACAAATGTTTTTTTATTATCAAATAACGCCAGAAAATGTTCAAATAATTCATATGAGGCGCCCCGCGTTTGACAGAATAGCGATATTACAGTTAATTGTGATTTATTTTTTTGTTTTGTATGGTGTTTTACGTCATTTTCAGCACACATAATGTAGATTTATTAAGCGAATATTGCATTCTACTAGTAGTATGTATCATAAACAAATACAAAGTTCGGTAATCATCATACTATTCTACGAGTTATGGCTTAAGTCGTGTCGATTTGTATACAGAAGCGAAAAAGAAACGCAACTCGGGAATTTCCGCAATATATTGTATGTACAATTTGCTGGTGTAAATCAAACTGTGAGTGGCTACGTAAGACCTTTCCTTTCGGAAAAAAAGACTATAAAACAACACATAAACAGCAAATAGTATTCTTTCAAAGTTTAATTATTGACAGAGTACGCGAGGATGCGTTTGTGCAAGCATGCGAGAAAACTTAGGATGCACAATGTATTTTGCTTGCAAACACTTTACTTTAAATACAGTACTGAAATGGCTCAATTTTTCATAGAGCAACTTTTAAGAATGTTTTGTTACAAAGTGCTCTTACAAAATGGAAATTCCCGACTTGCGTTTCTTTTTCGCTTCAGTATATATATATAAATGTATAATCATCCGAACGAACACAACCAATCCTCTACATCGCGTTATGAAATAGCTCTTAAAATCGTTAAATTAATTTATTATTTAATAATTTCCCTTTTATGTGTGGTAAATACGATAGTTTTTATACTGCTAGTTTGTTTTGATTTTTATAAGAGTAAATGATTTGAAATTGTAAAAAAAAAAATCTTCATACAGTTCTTTTTTATCTTGGCTAAATGCACGGTTTGTATATATCACCATTCTGAGTACGCTACAGTTTCTGCCCGACGACTGAATAATAATTGAATGTTGTTTAACGGCTCGTCAATTTAGAGCCGCCCCAGAGGGAGGGGAAGGATACAAAGGAATCCGGGAACCGACGTTTGCATGTCTTGTAAGGTTTGCGGGGCTCTCGAGTTGGCAGGTTGGTGTACCGTGCGAAGCTGAGAACGTTTGAATTGAAATGAATGTTGTTTAACGGCTCATCAACATAGCATAGGTTATTTAGAGCCGCCCCAGAGAGTGGGAAAGGATACATAGGAATTCGGGAACCTGCCCTACTCTTATTATCGAATAGATTCATATGGTTCTTTAACGTGCTCGGAGGATAGACCAATACACGGGACCGCCCGGTTTACGTCTCCATCCGACGGACGAGGCTAAGGGAAAGTGTCTTGCCCAAGAACACACCGACGGAACTCAGTAGCACCACGGAGGATTGAACCCGGGGCCTCCGGTGAGAACGTTTGATGGCATACAGCGCAATCTATATGACGTAAGCAATGACTTTATTGTTTGTCACGTGAAGGTTGGTATTATGAAGATACAAGAAGGTGTTTCAGGAGAAAGTATAATAAGAAGTAAGTGTTAGAGATCTGTATACAAGCCAAACGCCATCGTTTGAAATCAACCATTGTGCGTTTAATATAAAGAAGAACTCCTTAAAAGAAAACACAAATAAAACGCAAAAGTATTATCGATTAATGAAAACAGTTTTATAGTATGTACGAACTATACAGACAGTAACAAATCGAGAAGATTGTACAACGAAACATTTCATAATTAGTATACATTACAACCTGTACATATGTAACATATATACATACGTCAAATACATATATACTGAAACGCAAAAGAAACGCATATTTTATATGGAGTCAAAATGTAATAAGAAAACATAATAAAATAATAATTTGATATAATGATTAAGGTATAATGAAAATTCCATATTCGTAGGTCAAACTTAACAAAATTACAATTAATTTCATATCACAGCCAAAAAATGCTGATCGTTTAAAACTGACACTCGTCAAAAGAAAAGTCACAAAATCTGTCAAATTGACTGATGATTCGTCTTGAAGTGGACACAGCAGTGCAAAAGCGGTCCCTCAGATGCCGGGTCCTAATGAAGTTGTCCTGACGGACGGTTGTTGCTCGCAGTCTGCCGGCACGTGGTAAAGGTTCAACCCGTCCTGTGAGCTGGAACCCTGCCATCACAGTCTCGTTATTGTAGACTGGTGGCAATTAAAATGACGAGCGACATCTTGCTGTCGTCTGCCAGCTTTGAGCATACCGACGGCTTGGTTTCGTTGCCATGGCAATATAACTGGCATTGCTTTTTTTTGTTGTTTATGTCTTTTTACAATGTGCACTAATCTCTATAATCCCACGTACTGACTGTTCGATAACACCAGTGCGATATAGCGCACGGGGTCCCCGTGCACCATTTTAACAATATGAAATGGATCGTCACGCATCATTAATTGTATCGGGTAAATGTGCTAATTAGTTTTGGAATACGATTAGCAATCCGAATAATTTACTTATAATTAATATTTGTGTGTTTTGGGGAAAGTGTGTTTTGGGGGGAAAAAAAGAAATATATAAAAGGTGCGTTTCTTTTGCGTTTCAGTAACATAGTTAAATAAGTTAACTACTAACCAGAACGCGCAGTTTAGAAAGAGACATACACTTAACAAAATTCCTAATCGGTCAGTATATATTGTATTACTATTTTTATAATAATGCATGTATTAACACGAAATTTCACATATCGATATTTGAATAGGTACTGCAGCTAATTATCGATATTTTTCTGGCCGGCTCGCTGTCAAATTAAGCGTGTTAGGCGTGTTGACCAATATAGCACATTTTGCACGTGCAGTTCATGGACACCAATATGCACGTGTTCATGTACATTTTTGTCATTGCTGATGATTTTCCTACTTGAAAAACACATACCATGGCGAGAATGACACAAGAGGAACGCGGCCGAGCTGTCGGAATGTTACAGGCCGGAACACCTTTACGACAGGTGAGTTTTATTTTTTGAAATTTCAGAAGAATATCGATATAATTTATTTGTAGCTATTATTTTGGTGGCTATTTCCGTTTTTAACTTTATTTCAGGTGGCAAGAAACTTCAATCGGCGGCTATCCACCATCCAAGCTCTTTGGACGAAATCAACCAAACCGGAAGTGTCGCTGATCGACCCCGACGGTTCAAACAGAGGGTGACAACACAACGGCAGGACAGATACATGATCGTATCACATCTCCGTGATCGTTTTCTACCAGTTACAATGACATCTAGGCATACTAGGGGACTCATGGACGTCATGTATCAACTCAAACCGTACGAAACCGGTTACGTGACGTCGGAATTCGATGCCGTCGACCTAGGAAAGGTCCTATCTTAATGAGGAGACACCGCCAAGCTCACTTAGCTTGGGCTAGGCGACATTTACGGTTCACCAGGGCCGACTGGGCGAATGTTCTTTTCGTCGACGAGACAAGGATTACATTGCGTTGTGCCGACGGCCGCAAACGTATTTATCGCCGGCGTGGTGAGAGAAACCGCGCCAATTGTGTTCTTGAGGCGGACCAGTTCGGGGGAGGATCCATTATGATATGGGCGGGCATTTCGATGTACACCAAAACACCGATCGTGTCCCTACAAGGCAACATGAATGCACGACGATATCAGACGGACATCATTCAACCTGTCCTTATACCACACATTGCTGCAAACCGTGGTATGCAACTCGTCCAAGACAACGCTCCGTGCCATGTCGCCAGAGCAACATTGGCAATGTTACAGGCCAATAACATACGAGTCATCCATTTTCCTGCTAAAAGTCCTGACCTAAACCCAGTCGAGCGTGTCTGGGACTTATTAAAACGAAAGGAACGTGCCCATCCTCAGCAGCTGAATCTACGGGAATTGGAGCGTGACGTCAACCGCGTTTGGAGAAATATCCGTCAGCAGTATCTTCACAGATACATTGTATCAATGAGGAGTCGTTGTCGAGCCGTGATTGCTGCCGGTGGAGGGCATACACGTTATTAACATACAACAGACGTCAAATAACACGACTTTGTGACTTTTGAATTACCGGGTCGCCTTATTCATCCCTGCAGAAGATGTCAACTCTTTATTTGTTTGAAATGAAATTTTGTTTGTTGATGTGTAATGAATTTCGCTTTCTTATGCGATCAATAAATTCACGAAATTGAATTTACTCTTTTTTTTAATTACAATTTATTGAGGTGACCGATTAGGAAATTTGCTGAGTATATATAAAAAAAATCCTTAATTGTATCGTTGTTTCCCGAAAATTATATGAACTTACAGTTACTAGGTGACACGTTATGAACATGAATACAGACATTTATAACCATTCGATAATACTATGATATACAATGCCACACACATACGTTATTCTATAATTCATATGAATGTCAACTTTTAACGTAACCTATAACGTTACGTTCACGACCATTTACCGATGTAGAGTTTCGAATGCATACGGACAGTCAGTAAAGTGTTTTCATTTACTGGGAGTGCGTGTCTTGTAGTTTGACTGTCAGTGAAGTGTTTTCATTAACTGGGTTAAAACTTGTCTTCACTCAACAACGGGTATCTATGCTCTACTATACAAGCAGGAAATACAGACTACTTCTTGTTTACGTAATAGGTGTTATATGCAAAATGTATTATTAGTTAAGTTTTGTATTTTGGAGAACAATAAGCAGTAACATAAATCTATTCAGTTATGTCAGTTGATCTATCTTTTTTTGTTGTCGTATTTTTCATGTTTACTTTTGTTATACCTATTAAGGTATAACTGAGTTGTAAAATCAATAATGCAATTGATATTTCTATAGAGACTAATAAGTCTCATTAGGCTGGGTATTAATTTGTTTACTTAATATTGCCAATATTATACTGTATTGTTTTGTATATGTAATATTTTGTAACGATGTTATTTGTCACTTTAATAAAATATATATATAATGACGGTCGATTTTTTGTGGTGGAGACAGACCACCCACTTTTCCTGGGTAGAACCAGTACTGTACACCTCCCGCCATCCATAAGAATCGATACTTTCTCACTTACAAGTCGAGCTCCCAGTGGGATTCGAACCCGCAGCGGTGGAAATGATTAAAGGGACACGCGGCAATCTTGAGTTTATATCAAACATTACAATTGCCACGTCGATTGAGTAATCATTTATCAGTTTGACTTTAAAAGGACTTGCATATAGTAAATACAATTTTGAGTTTTCGCGTGTTTGTTTTTTGTTATTCTACCATAGTTTTTAATCTATTTTTGGTGCAATATATAGAGTTATTTAACTGCTGGGATCGATTATAGGGAAATCATTCAGGAGATTGTAGACGTGTGGTTCTTTTCACGAACGAGTGTAAGCGAGTGAGTGAAAAACAACACACGCCTAACACCGAGTGAAGGATTACCATATAATCGATCATAACAGTTAAATAATGTATTTATTACATTTTTAATCAGATTATGTATGATTTTAACCAGAATTATTCGCTTTATTTAGCGTTATCGGCGGATGGCGTCGACGTCACCAACACGTTATTGACATCATAACTCAACGTCGCAGTTAGTTATTTTTGTATTCGAAGTTAGTTAATAATATTTAGCGATTATGAATATTCTTTCACTGAGAAATCCCAATCTTTCATCCATAGAAATGTAATAATATCAAAAATTAATAGTATGCAAAAACAATTTGCTGTATACTATTCTTATAAATAATATTAATTATTGAACAAATGCAACTTATGTAGAAAAACTAACGGGACGCCACGAGTTTAAAAAAATATATAAAAAAATGGCGTGTTTCCCTTAAATCAATGGTGGTATCAGTTTCTTACTCATAGAATAATATACGCACAATAACAGTATTTGTCTCTAAAGACTTCATGTAAACAGTTTTCGTCTCCAATAAACCCTATACAACTCACTATCATGTCCATTAGTTTATAGCCCTATTTTACGAAACTACATTCAAGTTATGCTACAACTAATTTGGGAAGATGCACGTATGCGTAGTCCAATCTCGGTTTCCCGGCCAGTCTGTTCTGATGTATCGTTGAGTAGTATCCAAGATACGACGGCGGTCCTCTTCCCATCGCCTGTCTAGTCGTCATTGTTCTTTTTACGTTATCAACTTCCGATGCGGACGGAATATTATCGAGACTGCGGCTCTTGCTCCTCGTGTTCGCCAAACTACCGTTCATGTGTGACATAGTGTGCGCATTGGGCTTCTTCTTCGGTCCTGCTGGTTTTAGAATCGGTCGTAATGGTGAACGGTCACTGTGGGTGCTTTTCCTGCTCTTGCCACTGTCAAACTCCACCGATTTTGGATCAATTTGATGCTTAATCAGCAGCATGCGGAGGTTTTTATTTATGCTGGCCAGCTTTTCATATTTTCCTTCGATTTTTGACAATATTTGTGTCCTCTCCACATACTCCTGTTTTTCGCGGTTAAATTCATTGATCTTCTTTGAATATGACTCTAATTTCATATTCAGTTCAAATATATCTGCCTCCATCTTCTCACTTTTAGCTTTTCGTAACTCAATATCCTCCAAAAGAAACATTCGCGTTGTCCTAGCACGTTCCAGCTCTTGCTTCATTCGCTCCACAGTGTCAACAGATGTTCCGTATGTATCTTCTTGCTGTCTACGTAATCGATCATTTTCTTTTTTAACCAAGTCCATCTCCAATATCAGGTCCTCTAGTTTATCTTTATGCTGCTCTTTAACGAATTCAAGCTTCTCACCAAACTTAACTTTGCTGTTTTTCAAAATTAACGGTTGTGTGTAGTCGACCTGTGACACCGGGTTCGGCTCATTTTTCCCTTTTTTAGTAGAAACTGTAGATATAACACTTTTCGGACCTTTAGCGGCTTTTTCAGTTTTTTTCTTCTCCATTTTTCTGTTAGGAATATCAAACTTCCGTCAACGTATCTCAAACTAACTGTATCACATAATCAAATAGTATTTAACCATACAACCGTATCGGCATCGTATCCTAGGTATAGTATCCATTTTATGGTTTAATATGTTCACAGTCTTATTATCATCAGCAAGGTAGACACGTTTTGATAAAAAATATATTTAACTCGCGTTGAATCAAACTTTATATATTTACACCTTATAATGTTCAACCTATTTCCTTCGGTACAGCAAAGACTAAACGCATTGAATTCGCATAATGTGGGATTTCACGCGCATCAAAGGAGTTTTAGAAACTAACTGAACGCCTATCTTAGTTTCTTTCAAAAGTGAAAATCAATACGCAGTACAACATTCTATTGAATATTTAAAGGTAATATTATGCGTTAGATCAATAAATTTTGAATGACTTTTTTGTATTTTTTGTATATGAGTGTTTACTATAATGAAAAACACAAACTTAAGAACTTTATAATTCATATACAAACGAATGTTTACTTTATTATGCAAAAAGTGTTAAACACCACTATTGGCTAGTAACCATGGTAACCATCAGGATGTACAAAGACGTTAGCAATGCACTTTAGAAGCTCATGTTTACTAAAAGTAAACACTAAAAAAAATGTAATAAATAAAATTAAAAATGAAACTATGATTAGTTTTAAAGGTACACACGGCAATCTTGAAGTGTTTATCAAACATTACAATTAATTATCGTCTCGAATTATTAATCCAGTATCATTTTAACTTTGAACCTGCTTTCATATAATTAAATACGATTTAGAGTTTTAAACTTTTCTTCGTTATTCTACCATAGGTTTGAATTTATTATTTGGTGCAATGTAATCAACAAATGATAATGACAATAATAATGCAAAAACAATTTGCTTTAAAATATTCTTGTAATCAATTTTAATGATTGATCAAAAGCAAGTTATTTAGAACGGGACGCCGTGAGTTTTTTAAAAAAAATCAGGATTGCCTCGTGTCCCTTTTAATAGTTGAAAATGTTGAAAAAAATGAAGCTAGGCAGTTGCAAACGAAATATTACAGTACTGTACATGCAATTGTGTTTTAAAATTAGTCTCCGTTAATGTGTCTGTTGTCTGTCTGTCTGTCTGTCTGTCTGTCTGTCTGTCTGTCTGTCTGTCTGTCTGTCTGTCTGTCTGTCTGTCTGTCTGTCTGTCTGTCTGTCTGTCTGTCTGTCTGTATGTCTGTCTGTCTGTCTGTCCATCTGTCCATCTGTCTATCCTGAGAAGAGAGAGAGAGAGAGAGAGAGAGAGAGAGAGAGAGAGAGAGAGGAACCGCATTACGTGGACCGAAGCAAAATCGGGGCTGACTGGGGTATGAAATAAAACCTTACTTTCAGCTTAAATAGTTTGTATACTGTAAAATTAAAACATTTAATAGGTAATGTTAAAAAGGTTATCGCATTTTTTTAGTAAAAATGTTGTTAACCATGTTTGATTGTCGACATATCTGTTATAAAATCCTGCTAATATAAGCTTTTCGATCGCTTAATGGAATTAAGGCGGAACCATGTAATGCATACTGTAGGGTTTATGTAATCATTATTAAGGCTGTTATTCCACCACCATCAGGCAACTGTTGCAACATAAGTATGTACAACGTTTCTAAGCCTACTAACGATAAGGTATCAATGTAGCTTACATATTTGCAAATTCGAGCTCTGTAACTACAATGTAAACGCCTTAACCAGCCTAGCTATTGTTATCGTTGCCGAAGTGAATACATCTAAATATTTAATTACAGATATTTTATGCAGCCGTGAATAAATCTAGGTTTTTAATCGGCACACCTGCATTATCTTATGACCGCAACAACATAGATATAGTTTGGAAGAACGGCTTTGTCGTGAAAATTGGTCGTTTGATTTCTTTAATGGTAATCAATTTTATATTACGATTATCCCAGCAGATGATCAAACACAATACATGACATGGGTACGTTAGACACATTTTGAATATAGAGAATATCATGTTAGTGCCTGATCACATCCAGTTTATCAGGTGAGGCTGAGAAAAAAATGAAGCCCGAAGCTTTGCCGAGGGCCTCATTTTTTTCGTGCCAAACCTGATAAACTGGATACGATCAGGCACTAACATGATATTCTATGTATTATGTTGATTGTTTAATATCATTTAATTTACCTTTTTTCCATTTTCTCCCCATTTTATTCCGTTCAAAAGTAATTGTCATATACGACTATTCGAATACAATATTATGAGTTACATGTGACAAATGAGATCAATGATAACTTCCCAATTTTCGGATGTTATCCTTACAGTTGTCGGAAACTTTCGCACTCTTGTTTGAATTCCTCCAACAAGTTTTCGCCTACACTGCAATTATTTCGCTCGACGAAACCTATACTCATCAAGCGCTGACACGCGACCTTATAATTATTTTTTCATTTTCAATTCGCCATAAATCATATATAATTTTTTTATTTGCGTCACTTATTTTCACAAACCAGTTTGATTGATTAATTACACTAAATCAACCGGATGTGCTCGCCTGATGCAGTCGAAAGTAGTTCTGTATTAAAGAGTGCTAATCGTTTTTTCTTTTAAAAAACCTTTTAAGAGCAGCTTCCTGCTAATTTTTGGCTGAAACTGTATTCTGGAAATGCAGCTCATTATGTTTTTGACAGTTTTTTTTTATTATTTTTTTATATAAGTTTCAAAAGGGAAAGTAGACAGGGTATGCACTTGCAAGGGGTAAATATAACATTGACCTTTGACCCGGTGTTAGTATACAGCTGAAGAAATCTTTCTAAGAAGATATTCAACCCCTCATTTCCTTGTTGATGTTTAATAGCGGACATGTTTATTTGCATGATAAAGTAATTTTCCCAGAATACGTTTAATCCCGCTCCTTCCGACATTTTTACCACTCCTTGTGTAGACCCTTAGTTGATGGATGCCCCACAATTGTGTACACAATCGAAATATACCTCGCATCAAAAATACATCATTTTTATTGCATATTATTATGTTATAATATTATTGAAATTAATTTCAAGCAATCCATTGTAGTAGTATAACTTCTCACTTGCATAACCTTTAATGTCCAACTGAGCATCCTTGGGTCTTAGCAATTTCTTTTTTTTATTATTATTATTATTTGCATTCTGTATTGGTTGTGACAACTGAGACAGAGTCGCGATTGTATGCAACTAATTAGAATGTCGATGCTATTTGACGTTTGGATTGTAAATATGTAATAAATAGAGTATGGTCACAGCGAGTTTGTTCATTTAAGCACCGAGAAACGAGCTGAGACAGACCTTATCTATTAGGTAGTATCGTGTACTTAGTGACCATGTAACACAGCTTCATTTTTTCTAACTTCCATTTAGAAGAAGTTAAAGCATGGTATAGCTCCGTCCCCTTAGTTATTCAGCTGCCGAAGCCAAGTGATCTTTATATGGGTTTTGTATTTGTCTATGGTTAACAGACTGTGAATCATGTAGTTGGCGATAGGCATGCTTTACAACTTGAATTCCTAGAGAACTCGTCTAAAAACCTTGAATGGTATAAACATATATTTTGGGACGTTCAAAGGTTACCGTTTCGCCTGTGGATTTGACGTTTTCGTAGATCAGTCTACTAAGTGTAGAATGCGGCAATGTTTCCGGGATTTTTATGTGTCCGGGATGTTTAGGAGCACCTAAATGCAACTGGAAATCGCAAGTATTGGAATGGAGTAAGTGCAACTCTTTAAAAGTATTTTCATGGATGAAGATCCATGAAATTTATCGAATCCATGAATATATAACGACAAATTTTAGCGTTATATCGGTTTTATTTATAATGCCTAAAAGAAGCGAAAAAATAAGCAAATCAGCTTGTCAACACTGTCACTTAAAATGGGTTTTGATTTTTTATCAATTTGCATTTGAATGATTATATCAGAACATTAAATTCTGATAAAGGCTGTCAAACCGAAACGTTAAAAAGTCTATGTTGTTAATTTGTTTAACTATCATTAAGCATTTTATGAATAAGAGCTTGGCCAACTTTCACAGTGAACACTATTGACGCATCCATTGCGTAGTTATTGCTTTTGATAAAATCAGCAACACGTTTTTCAGCGGGGCACGTTTATGGTTAACATTATTGCCTTGTTGTGTTATCTTTTATAAATTAAAAATCACGTTTGAAGGCATTACAGCACATATCATACATGTATGAACAAGAAGAGTTCACTGCTTAACGAGGTATAAACATGTCGTGTATCTCAAAATATAACGTACACTAGTCTTGATCATCTTCAACGCTTGCTTGTAAATACAACTGTCTTGACCCTTTGCAGAAAAAAAATGAAACCGGAAACACATGTCCGTATTTTTTTTTTTTTATTATAGTATGTTTGACCATCCACATTTAGTTCGTCGATATAATGATGTAGTGTTCCTCTTTGTTTATTATACTTCCCGAAATTTTCTGGGGAGCATATTGTCGCCGCTTTGTCCGTCCGTCCGTCCGTCACACATTTGTCAGGAGCATAACTCAAAAAGTATTGAAGGATATCAAATGAATCTCAAAACATTGATAGGAGACAATGAGAGAAAAAGCACAGTGCAAGAACCATAACTGTACCTTCACTACTTTTCGAATTATCTCCCCTTTTTGAAAAATCTTGTCCCTCCGTCACACATTTGTCCGGAGCATAGCTCAAAAAGTGTTGAAGGATATCAAATGAAACTTGAAACATTGTTAGAGGGCAATGAGAGGAAGTGCACATTACGAGAACTATAACTATACCTTCACTACTTTTCGAATTATCTCCCCTTTTATACAAATTGTGTCCGGAGCATTCCGTCCGTCCTTCACACTTTTGTCCGGAGTATGTCTTGAAAACTACTGACGGGACTACAATGAAACTTCACACAGTGATAGAGAGCAATGAGAGGAAGTGCAGGGTATATGAACCGTAACTATGTCCTCATTCGAATTAGAGTTATTGCCCTTTGTAATTTTGTACTTAAATTTTTTATACGGAGCATAAACTACTAATGGTACTGCAAATTGAAAACTGCTGGGTGATACAAGGTCATATGATAAGTTGAGGATACATTTCGGGGAGCATCCATCGGTTTTACCGAATTTCTTGTTTATTAATGTATTGTTTTCCTGCTGTTCTGTACAGCTTGGATAGAAAGTGCGTCTGAATCACCCAATCGAAAACGATACCAGAATCTCGGTAAAATGGTTACCTCGTCAAACATATTTTAGAAGAAAGGTTCTAGGCGTTTCTCTTGAAAACAAGCAAGCTTCGCAGATGATCCAGACTAAACGTGCACACGTAAATATAACAAGCACATTCGTTCTACTGAAGAAACGTAGTAGTAATGATTTTCCTCGCACTAATATACCGTTCCACGCTCTAGTAAAGCATTCCCTAGCCCTGTCCTTGCTTTACTAGAGGAATTAAACAAGCGTGTGAACTCTTAACTATTGCAAGTTAGATTGCCTGCAAGTTCGCTGTGAGGTTTCATAATAACGCCTGTCCATGTGTGTGTTCTTGGTTTAAATGCCACCAGAGTGCCCCAGTACGACTTGGTACAACAGAGAAAATATAGCATCAATTGTTTCACTTGAATAATTATACGATATGGTTTATAATCACGTTTTGTCGTGCGTGTTAGCAATATTGTTATAACAATACCGTTTATGTCAAATATGTGGCTGTTAATCATCCATTATTCATTGATCTGTCACATGTTGATGACATAAATGATCTTAGATGTTACACATGCATGAAGGTGTCACTTGACCAAAATTCTAGATCAAACACCACCATTAGTAGTACTTCATTGACACTGGATGTTACATAAACTGTGAAATTTGGAAATTATAACGTTTACTGTATTACCGAGTTAACAAAATCAAGGTTTGTTATGTCTTTTCATTACATTTTTTTCGTAATGTATACTCAGTCGCAAAAGAAACTGGACACTTTGAAAAGTTTACTTTACGCCCTTATCCTTTTTATCAAGCGACAGTCCCTTAATGATTTGATCTATTGAAAAACAAATGCCAACATGATATTGGCAATGTAATGATAAAAACGTTGGTACCAAACATGGCATATTCATTCTGGAATTTTATCAATTTAATTCTAAAAAGACTTTATACAATTAAATCTAAACAAAACTCAGTGTCCACTTTCAATTGCAACTGAGTATATATTCATACGACGTTTTAATATCATGCGTTATAACCCAATTTCGTGTCAGGAACATTTATTTTTTTATTCGCTGTAAACTATGACCGTTAAAGTCCATATACCGCCATCAACAGGCACAATTTACAACATGCACACCGTTTCTAAACGTTCTGACGACGATATATACAACTTATATATTCTGAGAATCCAAACTCAATAGACACACACAAACGGCTTTTATCAGCCAGAACAAACCCCAGAACTGGAGCGTTTAATTAAGAGTTACAAACTCATAATTCATTTTACACATATCCAGTCACGGGTATTTTATGAACCCGTGAACAACTATGCTTTTAATCGGCACATATACATTATTATATGACCTGAACACCTGAAAAGAGTTTCGATAACCGGTTGTGTAGTATAATGTTATCGTTATTTGTAGGGTTAGTGTCTTTAAATGGTATGGCAAATACATGACAGCCGTTTTCCATATCTTTATCATATGAACGATAACACGTTACAATTACCGATGATTGTCGTAAAATGTACGGTGAGAAAAAGAACAGATTGACCGAACAGACTGACAAAAAAAGATCGTACTTTTGTGCGGTACATTAGAAAGCTGTTTACTGGTACCCAAATATATTACCATGCATCCATACCAGTAGTGAATTCCTAAAACACCCCTACAGAAATGCCCAGGGAAGTTACTCAGTTAGGTCATGTTATTAAACAGTCATTTACTGTTACATACTCAGCAGGGTCCTGGTAATAAAACCATCACTGAGCAGAGATATTAGGTTGCACCGTGGAGGGAGAGTGATAACAGAGTATGAGAGTGGACCTTTGGAAACGGCCGAACGCGATATATACGAAATATTGCAGTCCCGGTTTGATTGAGACTTTTCATGAACGGTAATGAAATACGCTTGCTATCGGTCAAGCCCCCTAGCCCCGGAATGAGCAGAACTCAATATTCATAAATCAATAGTACAGAATTTTAACCATCCCGAAGATGGCATGCATATGGCGGTGGACATGCTATTTAACTGTCATTATTCTATGATCAGCGGCGTATGGTCACAGTATCTAACAAAATGCGATGCCCCGAAGACAATAGATGGGAAGTTTGTGATTTTAAAACTGCATGTATAAAGACAGCTCACAATACCGTTTTAATTTATGACATTAAATTGATAAAATGTATAACATATTAATGAATATTTTCAATTATTTATGAATAAAAAATATAGCTACTTTCTAAAGCAAGCGTAATCAATGGTTTCAATTAATCTCACTTATACTAGTTCTGTATTGACGTTATATTTATTTATTTATTTATTATTTATTTATTTATTTATTTATTTATTTATTTATTAATTTATTTATTTATTAATTTATTCTCTTTATTTCCTCTTTACAGAGATTAATATGTGCAAATGTGCAGTGCGCAATAACATGTCATAATGAACGAATGCAATTGTGAATCATACAGATAACTTATATACAGGAATCAACATTTTCAATTCAATGACCAAATACAACACAAAGAAAAATAGATCATTAACATTTTGAAAGATAATAGTATATTATATGTTATACATACACAATGATATTAATTATAAAGATAGATATCTTTATTTTCAATACATATGAAAACAGGTAGTATATATGTTATCACAATATAACTTACACAAGCAATTATGCAATCATGTGTCTTTATATCACTCGCAGTTTCAGTTGTTATTGCAAATGTTTTCACTATATCACTATGTACGCTATTTGGCCTCTCGTAAGGCTATCTCTTATAATCTACGTTTAAACAATCGTTAACAAAGCTGTATGCATTTCTTTACGTAAAACTATGCCATAAAATGTAGGTTTAAACAATCGGAAACAAAGCTGTACGCATATCTGAAGAACATTTCTTGGAGTTCAATTGTATTCGATATATCTGATGATTTTCCGATAACATGCTGAAGAAATGTATCATTATCATGTTTGAACTCTCACTCTTCCTCCACAGTGCAACCTAATATCTCTGCTCAGTGCTGGGTTTATAAACACGTACGTGATGAGTGTGTAACAGTAAATGACTGCTTAATAACATGCTCCCTCCACAGTGCAACCTAATATCTCTGCTCAGTGCTGGGTTTATTAACACGTACGTGCTGAGTGTGTAACAGTAAATGACTGTTTAATAACATGCTCCCTCCACAGTGCAACCTAATATCTCTGCTCAGTGCTGGGTTTATTAACACGTACGTGCTGAGTGTGTAACAGTAAATGACTGTTTAATAACATGCTCCCTCCACAGTGCAACCTAAAATCTCTGCTCAGTGCTTGGTTTATTAACACGTACGTGATGAGTGTGTAACAGTAAATGACTGCTTAATAACATGCTCCCTCCACAGTGCAACCTAATATCTCTGCTCAGTGCTGGGTTTATTAACACGTACGTGCTGAGTGTGTAACAGTAAATGATTGTTTAATAACATGCTCCCTCCACAGTGCAACCTAATATCTCTGCTCAGTGCTGGGTTTATTAACACGTACGTGCTGAGTGTGTAACAGTAAATGACTGTTTAATAACATGCTTCCTCCACAGTGCAACCTAATATCTCTGCTCAGTGCTGGGTTTATAAACACGTACGTGCTGAGTGTGTAACAGTAAATGACTGTTTAATAACATGCTCCCTCCACAGTGCAACCTAATATCTCTGCTCAGTGCTGGGTTTATTAACACGTACGTGCTGAGTGTGTAACAGTAAATGACTGTTTAATAACATGCTCCCTCCACAGTGCAACCTAATATCTCTGCTTAGTGCTGGGTTTATTAACACGTACGTGCTGAGTGTGTAACAGTAAATGACTGTTTAATAACATGCTCCCGCCACAGTGCAACCTAATATCTCTGCTCAGTGCTGGGTTTATTAACACGTACGTGCTGAGTGTGTAACAGTAAATGACTGTTTAATAACATGCTCCCGCCACAGTGCAACCTAATATCTCTGCTCAGTGCTGGGTTTATTAACACGTACGTGCTGAGTGTGTAACAGTAAATGACTGTTTAATAACATGCTCCCTCCACAGTGCAACCTAATATCTCTGCTTAATGCTGGGTTTATTAACACGTACGTGCTGAGTGTGTAACAGTAAATGACTGTTTAATAACATGCTCCCGCCACAGTGCAACCTAATATCTCTGCTCAGTGCTGGGTTTATTAACACGTACGTGCTGAGTGTGTAACAGTAAATGACTGTTTAATAACATGCTCCCGCCACAGTGCAACCTAATATCTCTGCTCAGTGCTGGGTTTATTAACACGTACGTGCTGAGTGTGTAACAGTAAATGACTGTTTAATAACATGCTCCCGCCACAGTGCAACCTAATATCTCTGCTCAGTGCTGGGTTTATTAACACGTACGTGCTGAGTGTGTAAAATAAATGACTGTTTAATAATATGACCTTACTGAGTAAATTTTCTGGGTATTTCTGTAGGAGTGTATTGCTCTACTACCAGTATATCATGTGAAGCAATAAATAATGGTCTTAATCAGCTAATTGTTATAATAATTAGAAGTCATGCTGATCACAGAAAAGGGAAAATGCCTGGTATTCTGGGCATATCTGTAGGAGTGATCAGTTGTCTGACTGCAGTCATATCTGTACATATCTGTAGGAGTGAACAGTTGTCTGACTGCAGTCATATCTGTACATATCTGTAGGAGTGAACAGTTGTCTGACTGCAGTCATATCTGTACATATCTGTAGGAGTGAACAGTTGTCTGACTGCAGTCATATCTGTACATATCTGTAGTAGTGAACAGTTGTCATATCTGTTTTATGCAAATACGATCTGTGTCAGTGGGGTGGGGTTGAGCAGTACACTTTAGATCTTACAATGTTATGTAAAACACCTACACATTCTACACAGATATGCTCAAAAATATGTTTTTACATCATGGGTCTTAAAGTAAAAAGTAAAATAAGTCGTAATTGAATTAATTGTTTCTCTAAACATTCTTATAGTCTGACAATTAATCTTCCAAAAGAAACACGCATTCACGCATAACAAAAAACAACAGAAAAAAAAATACTAAAAATACAAGCACTTCTTGAGCTCACGTTATAAATACAATCGACCAAAATAGCCGACTTTTACCACCATGTATCTAAACTACGGCACTTTACCGTAAAGTGGTACATATGTAATACACAATCTAAATTACCCCACTTACACCATAGTTGGCTTTGTCGGTGTTTGGAACTAAAAACAAAATGAAATTAAAAAAAGAAAATAGAAAAAATAAAATAAAATAAAAAATGTTTTTTCTTGTTATTTGTTGAAAACAAACATATTTTAAGTTTTCCTTCTGAACAAATGTCCTTAAAATATGCTTTTTTTATGTTTGTTTTCAACAAATAACACGAAAAAAAACACGTTATTATTTTGTTTTAAAAAGTTCCAACACCGATACAGTCACCTGTGACTTACACATGTATGCGACTAAAACAAGTAGTTGTGCTTCACTTAGGTACATTTAAAACAAACCATGAGCACACTCGAAACATGTAAATGCAAAAGTACATGGACATGTCAAAGCCTAAGCTTATGTGTAATGTAGGAACATACTGACAATCGTCATAAGTTGCTGCATAGCCGTGCATAGCATTAATTGCGAGCTGTCATAATGCAAATACAATTCTCGGGATTTGACTGGTCAATGTACTGTAGACATCAGTCCATGTCTACGTCAAGCGACGTGAACATTTGACAATTTCCCCATGGCTGCCTCATACATTTGTACCTCCAATACACAAAAGAAAATTGCGGATATTACGCTGCCGAAACCGTCGACTATTTCATAAATACCGATACTGAGCTTTCCAATGTGGGTAACAGTCTGATATTATATACTCAGCAAACATAGAAACGTCCCTCTTTTAAGCTGTGATTTGCATAGAGTTGACTTCGTTACACTTTGTACACCAATCTAGATATAATTTCATCATTTTATACTTATCACTCAATCATTCTGATCAATATTAATAATCATCGAAAAATAAAGTTTGTCTGTTGCTGCTAAACATGTTTTATTCAAATTGCGAAATTACTATATTTTTATTATAAAGGGAGGTAATCTGAAAATATTCGTTCTTGAAAGCTGTATGGCGCAAAAATGAGTGAAAAGATCAGCGTCTTTCCTCTGTTTTTGTGGTGATGAGGTCATTCTCTGTTTATTTCAATATAACAAAACTGTATTAACTCAAAGTTTTAACCACAAGACCCGGAAATGCTGTTTAAACCAAATCAAGGAGAATAAGTTTGCCCACAAGTTTGATTCAAAGAAAATTGTTTTCATGACAGTGCTGGCCTCTAACAAAGGTATTGGCATATAAGATTAAACAAAATATAATTTCATTGTGTCTAAATTTATGGGTAAATTTGGTGACGTTTCTATTTTTGCTCAGTATAGTATAATAGAATAGTGAGTAATGTTGTTTGAAATTTAATAACACAACACCAACATTATGATAAACGACGATTTGCAATATTAAAGAAACTTAGCCGTCAAATAATAATAGCAAAAATGACACGAAAAAACGTTCATCAAATCTTTATCCAGGTGGTCACTTCATCATTATGTATATGTGACGATTACAATTTCATGATTTTGCACGGGTTCTTAAATTATTCGTGATTATATATGCGTAACATGAATTATGAGTTGGTAACTCTAAATTCAATGCTCCAGTTTTGGGGGTTTGGCCTCTCTCGTTGAAGCCTTTTATATAGTGTCAATAGAGTTTGCATTCTCATTTCTCAAAGTATGCAAAGAAAGGGTTAAAAATCCAACAGGAAGAGTAGCATTCACAGAATACAGTCACTCCAACAAGTATTACAACGCAAAGGTGATTACAAACACATTCAGTAAAAAAGAAACATTGCAACATACAAGGTTGGCGACAGGGGTACCGCCTTGGAACGGTCAGTGACAGAAAGGACCACCGGGGAGTTTAAACCGGTTCAAGGGTGCACCAAATCTCACTCTGACCCTGTCATCATCCCTAAACAACAGGACAGTGTAAATAAAAATCATCCCCGCCGTGTTAACCCCTTACATTTGAGAAAGCGTAGATAGGTGTAATAAGAAAAAAACACAGGACTGTTCATATATATAATATATCAAAATATAAGTTAAACCTAAGAAGCTAATCTCATATGTACTCGATGACTTGTCTAAGTCAGAACATCAATGGGAAAACCGTTAAGGGCACGACAAAACGGAGTGATGGACATACATCAAACGATTCCCGCCTTAAAGGATTTAAAAACACGTTTTCATAAGAGTTCACCGCCCGTCCGGTCGTTGCACAATCAAAGAGGAAAGCATAACTGCAAATTGTAGAAAGGTCCACAACTAAACATGTAGTACGCCGCAGAATACTTCGGTCGTAACCTCTGTTTATACATTGTCTAATAATTTTAATAAATAACTCATGAAAAATATCACAACCGATAATCTTCCTAAGTTTGTAAATTACATACCCATAAAAGACGGGTTGTGATAAACCTTGTCGCAGAAGTGTTTTAAGATTGATATTATATTTGTCGAGCACATCAGTGTTACGATAATACTATAACAACTTAGAAAAAGTCTTACGTAACTTATGGTAACGGAGGAGTTTTTCAGTAATGTTAAAATTACGAAGGTTGAAGTCCTCAACACGTCTACAAGCTCTGGCAAAACGAATTAACTGGGAAATATACACGCCATAAGAAACAGTATTGGGGATATCCCATCTAAATGTGGATAATTCACACTATCGAAATCAAAATCAACTCTCTTATCATACATGTTAGTTATTACTACTCCGTTTTCAATAGAAAGATGTAAATCTAGAAAGGAGTGACAGAACCCGAAACGTTAGCTTTATTGAGTTTTAGTTCTGGAGGATAAATGTTAGGAACCATTGAAGAAAAGAAAGGATTATCCAAATTAAGTATATCATCCAGAGAGCGTGAGAAAATTATATAGATAAATATTTTATTCAAACATAAGGAATTACACGCAACAGTTCACATGCAAATAGTACATACATATAAACATGTATATGGAATACACACAGTATTTTCCAGTTAATGACAATTTGTATAATTTCATAGGTGAGTTTCAAGATCATTTTACTAATTAAAAAGTATTTGACAACTATTAAGTATATAAGTGTTTAATATATATTTTTAAATTAATATTCCTAATTACTGATCAGAACACATTTATATCTGTGGACAAAAATGAAGAAAAGTGATATTTATTTATAAAACATGTCGTCTCTTCTTTTAAAACTTTTACTAATGAAAATATATATACCTTATGTCAGTAGGATTAAAAACGGTGTACATTTGTTGTAATATTTGGCTGTTTTTGGCGGAATAACTACTTTAAAACATTCTCAAAATTGGGCGACCTTAAGTGTAGACGTCATGTACGTAAACATTTTTTTGAATGAATTACTATTATTACCTATTTCTCAGAATGTTACGATTATCGAGGACGCCGCCATGTTGTTGTTTTTTGTTTGTTTTATGACGTCAAACAACGTTACGTGCATGACGTCAGATAACGTTACGTACAATAAACGCCGAGGGATTCCGCATTGATTTGCTTTATTGGTCAACTTGCCTAATAAAGCAAAATTTAATAGGTCACCCCTTTATTGGCAGAAAAGTGCATATCTGCATGATAAATAATCTCTTTGTAATCGTTTATTTACACACACATGACAAGTTATGTTAGTGTATGATTAGCTCCTGGGCATACGTTGATATCACGAATCCTACAAACTTGCATTTGCTATACCATAAAAGTCCAATAAATAAATCACAACACCCAAGAGCAATGACACCGTAGGTCCGTACTACACCACGAACAAAAGACAAATTAAATATTACATGAAAGGACAATACACAACACAAGAAATCCGCGGATTCACATGTCTCGTCTAACGTGGGCGGGACTTAAAAATAAAAGATAAATGTTGCTTACATGAAAGTTTGTAAACATTTTAATAACTAAATCCAGATATGCACGTAAAATATGTTAAAGGTCGATTCATTATATCATGAATTATATCATATTTTGTCCAAAATGCGTCAAATTTTAACCTTTAAAATAATTTGTTTTGCGGTACGTTTTTATTGAACATGGGTTTATTTACAGTACAAAATAAGCGATTTTCCCGATTACCAACAAAGGCCGGTATGACTGATATGACGTCAGCTGTATGGTAATGAGATGTTTTATTTCCATATGACAACACACGCGTGTTATAACACACGCGTGTTACATACCTTTCAAAGTGTACAGCCTACGATATCCTTTAATGTATACAGGCTTCTAACAAAAAGTGTACATCAAACAACAAAAAATCAAAACCCGAAACTTTTTGATGTTACGCGTATGCATATAACGTACAGTAATAAATAGAGATTTATATAATATAGATCAAGTTTGTAAGAGACTAAGTGTCTATTATTTGTTTCAGCTCTTCCCAGAACATTCTTAGCCGATCACAGAACCATGCTGATAAAACAGTCATCCATACTTATTTTAGTCATTTTCTGCAAATGTGGTATGTATGTAGCCCAACATGTATAATATCCGTAAGTTTGTATTTTGTCATTTAGAAAAACAGTCTTCAAATTAGTTTAAGGTCATTTCACAGGGGACGGATCTAGGATTTCATCGGGGGTTGTTTTTTTTTGGGGGGTGGGGGGGGGGGGGGTATTTGGGGTGGGGGGATAAGGGGGTGGGGTGGGGAGGGGACGGTGTTAATCATGTGTGTGTGTGTTGGGTGGGTGGGGGGGGGGGGGTGGTAACCATTCCAAACGGGGTTGACAAGCAAAACAAACTTTCTTGCCAAATAAAAACCCATATTTTTTTGCAAATACTTTTGCAAGCCCCTAAGTATGCCTTTTTATCGGGGCGGGGTGGGAAGGTGGGGGTGTGGCGTAAACAAATTCCCCACGATAACATGGCAAAAAACAAACACTTGTTTTACTTAAAACAAAACACGCCGGCTCCGAACCCCAACCCTGGATCCTCCCTTGATTCATGTCAATAAGTACACTTCTTCAAGATAAATTTATTGTATCTTGTTATATGTTATTCGAAGAAACTTATTACTATAAAAAAAACCACTACAAATGTACACGATTTTCCAAAAGAGTAAGTACCAACACGATAGGCCACAGTATCAAGAAGTAGAAAAATCAATGTTCGACGTTGGTGAACTTTCGTCCCTGAGGTCCCTCAGGTTTTCTGGTCGTACCCTAGATTAGTTTTCTCTTTGCCTGCAACTGCTGTGGTTGTTCGGTAAACTTGTGGATACATCCTGGTGTGTTTTTTATTATTTTTATACAGTATTACAGTAACATATACGTGTATCGTTGTTAATTTCTCTGGATATGGACTTTATTGTTAGAGAAATTTCCTTTTGTCGGGATGTACTTTTATTTACACTGTCTTGTAAATTTGAACGCTAAAGACAAGTTAATGGTGAGATTAAGTAAAGATAAAATCGATTTAGGCTATCCAGTAGGCCGTATTGCCTACTGACCGTTCCAAGTCGGTAACCCTGTTTTCACCACTCGTTTTTGTCTCGCCTTCTTGAAGAAAACAAGGTACATATGTGTTGCTGTTCCGGCGGCGGAGGCGGCGAAGGCATCAAAATTCAAGTTTGGCGTTTAGGTCATTTTCTCACAAATTGTATGCTCTAGACCTTTCAAACGTTTCTTAAAATGTGGATGTGACCTTCACCCTCCAACCAAAGGGAGATAACTTGTTACATTTACATCACTTTCTCATGAACTATAATTATGCACTAGATGCTTTAAACCTAGTTTATAGCTTAATCTTTCGAAGACAAAACATTCTATTCTGACATAGTTGCGTCCTGGATAGTGCATCTTTTGGACGCATGGATTTCATCTTTGACCTTGACCTCTTGTTGGAGCTGATCATTTTTTTTTCATTATTGTTTATAGAATAGAATTTCGTTTTTAAACAAATGCACTTAAATGTCATCTCAGCAAACTGTAAACTCCATTGTTTTTAGTTATTAAAATGTTTACAAACTTTCATGTAAGCAACATTTATCTTTTATTTTTAAGTACCGCCCACGTTAGACGAGACATATGAATCCGCAGATTTCTTGTGTTGTGTATTGTCCTTTCATGTAATATATAATGTGTCTTTTGTTCGTGGTTTAGTACGGACCTACGGTGTCATTGCTCTTGGGTGTTGTGATTTATTTATTGGACTTTTATGGTATAGCAAATGCAAGTTTGTAGGATTCGTGATATCAACGTATGCCCAGGAGCTAATCATACACTAACATAACTTGTCATGTGTGTGTAAATAAACGATTATATACAGATTATTTATCATGCAGATATGCACTTTTCTGCCAATAAAGGGGTGACCTATTAAATTTTGCTTTATTAGGCAAGTTGACCAATAAAGCAAATCAATGCGGAGTCCCTCGGCGTTTATTGTACGTAACGTTATCTGACGTCATGCACGTAACGTTGTTTGACGTCTTAAACGTTTACGTCTTACAAAATAAACAACAACATGGCGGCGTCCTCGATAAGCGTAACATTCTGAGAAATAGGTAATAATAGTAATTCATACAAAAAAATGTGAATAATCTACATGATAAATAGAATATTATGTCAGTGCCTTTTACTATCAAGTTTATTAGGCTCGGCACGAAAACAAAGAATGGCTCGGCAGAGCCTCGCCATTCTTCGTTTTCTAAGCCTCGCCTAATAAACCTGATAGTAAAAGGCACTGACATAATATTCTCTATTTAACTGCTGGAATCGATTATAGGGAAATCCTTCACGCGTGATAGACGTGTGGTTCTTTTCACGAACGAGCGCACGGGAGTGAGTGAAAAAACAAAGCATGTCTACCATCAAGTGAAGGATTACCCAAAAGTCAATCCCAGCAGTCAAATAGTCTATTTATTACATTTTAAATTGTGTTTTTGCAAACAAATATTCGCTTTATTGAACGTTATCGGCGGTTGACGTCGACGTCAGCAACACTTTGTTGACGTCACGACTCAACGTCGCAATGTTAGTTATTATTGTGTTCTAAGTTAGCAACGTTAGTTATTATTGTGTTCTGAGTTAGTTAGCGATTATGGATATTCTTGCACTGAGAAATCCCGATCTTTCAAGCATAGAAATGTAATAAAGTCCCATCTTAAAATTATTCAGTTTGAAAACACAAGATGAGCATATTAGAGTGTTGACTATGTGTAATTTATGGTGTATTTGATCGTATCTGGGTCAGTGCGTCTCCGTGACCGAGGGGTTAACGACGTTGCTTTGCAAACATTATCTCTCTGCTGGTTCGAATTCCACTGGGAGCTCGACTTGTAAGTGAGGAAGTGTCGATTCTTACGGATGGCGGGAGGGAAGTTACAGTACTCGTTATACCCAGGAAAAATGGGTAGTCTGCCGCCACCACAAAAAATCGACCTTCATTTATAACCTTACTTATGTTGAAAATGACGTAAAACACCATACAAAATAAAACACAAAAATCGGAGCCAGTTCTAAGTCGTATCCTTAAGATTGATTTTGAATTGTATTTGATTCGCAAGCGATCATTGTTAGGATCACTATAACGATCATCGGATCTCTGATCCACTTGAATTCAAAACCCTTCCTAGTATACTTAGTATACCATTGGGACAGATTTCAGATTATATTTAATGAACACGGCCCTTACAAAGTCAAATGTACCAGTTATTGAACTAGTACCTGTATTACAAGTGCAATGTTACTATAGTTAGGTATTACGTATACAAATTATGAACGCGTTATGAATGGTGGTTTACCATATTATCTGTGTTACCATTGATTTACACCAAGAGTTCAGCGACATCTTTAACGTGCACACGGTATGACCCTCAATGCACACGGGATCGACGGCATACTTTCACAGCACCTTTCCCGAGTAAGATACTTCAGGAATGTGTTTTAAAAATCCGAGACGTGACCCCACTGAGAATCGGAGTAAGACCTTTTCACATTGAAATATGTTGTCAATTTGTTTCGCCGAAAAATGATATAATGACTCATGTGTACAGGCAAGTATTCGTTCAAGCATATTAATTGTTTCGAAACTATTGACATATATGTAATATGTAATAATAAACGACTGTTTGATATTTCAGTATCAGGCTATCTTCGCGTTTGCTACTACACAAACTGGGCGCAGTATAGACCCGATGGTGGCAAGTACATGCCTGAAAATATAAATCCGAAACTATGCAGCCACGTTATCTTCGCCTTCGGTAAACTCCAAGGCAACGAACTTATACCATTTGAATGGAACGATGACTCAACGCAGTGGAGTTTAGGAATGTAACTATCCCATTGTGCTATTTATCATGCAGATATGCACTTTTCTGCCTAATAAAGGGGTGACATATTAAATTTTGCTTTAATTAGGCACTGACCAATAAAGCAAATCAATGCGGAATCCTCGGCGTTTATTGTACGTAACGTTATCTGACGTCATGCACGTAACTTTGCCTGACGTCATAAAACAAACAAAAAACAACAACATGGCGACGTCCTCGATGAGCGTACCATTCTGAGATAATAGGTAATAATAGTAATTCATACAGAAAATATGGATAATCTATATGATAAATAGAATATTATGTCAGTGCCTTTTACTATCAAGTTTATTAGGCGAGGCTTAGAAAACGAAGAATGGCGAGGCTTTATCATGCAGATATGAACTTTTCTGCCTAATAAAGGGGTGACCTATTAAACTTTGCTTTATTAGGCGTTGACCAATAGAGCAAATCAATGCGGAATCCCTCGGCGTTTATTGTACGTAACGTTATCTGACGTCATGCACGTAACGTCGTCTGACGTCATAAAACAAACAAAAAACAACAACATGACGGCGTCCTCGATAAGCGTAACATTCTGAGAAATAGGTAATAATAGTAATTCTAATAGTAATTCATACAAAAAATGTGGATATATCTGCATGATAAATAGAATATTATGTCAGTGCCTTTTACTATCAAGTTTATTAGGCTCGGCACGGAAAACGAAGAATGGCTCGGCAGAGTCTCGCCATTATTCGTTTTCTAAGCCTCGCCTAATAAACTTGATAGTAAAAGGCACTGACATAATATTCTCTATTTATATACATGTTTACAATACACTGATTCTTGACTGGGGTAATTTCAGCGACCTTGATATACCTAAAGTAAAATAGACTTTATCATTTCTCGAGTACAGTAAATTATCTTTCCTTAAAGGTTCAATGCACTTTACGGAAATTTAACTACTTTACTCGAGAAATAGCCAATAAATACCGAAAAGGAAAGCAACAAACAAAACAAGAATGAAAAGTACCAGAATCGGCTGTGTCTGTTTATGAGAAGTAATATAAGGTGCAATACCTCTCACGCCAATTAGCACTGGCTTATGCGGTATTCTACTTTAAAGCCACAAAGATCTGGCTTGACGATCCCAAAGAACCGGTAAGTTATAAAACTACTGATATGTAGACTATACACAGCACTAAGCAAACGCTAGCGTGATTCTCCACAAATACTGAAAAGTAGATCCTTTGGAAGCAACAAATACAAACAAAAGAGAGACGAGAGAGAGAGAGAGAGAGAGAGAAGGAGAGAGAGAGAGGTGGGGGGCAGAATCGATTTTATTGGGCATATTCATGGGCGGATATAAGATACAACTCATCTAAAGCCCTAGCACCGGTTGTATTGTGTAACGGTAATCTACCTTAAAGGCACAACGATTTTAATTTAGATTTATCAAAGTCGTTGACATGACCCCAGTCATCATACATGGAAGTTCGTTCGTTAATGCAGGTAATGCTTAAGTTCTGTAAACTCAAATGACATTTTTTTTCTCTTTTTTATGAAAATACAAACTATTCGTGTTGCAAGTGTGAGCTCAAACATCCCTAAATATGAATATTCTCACTAATTAATTAGATCTCAAAGATCGTTCACCTGCATTGTATTTTATTTATCAATACATTAGTTCGCGTTAGGTATACGAGTTATACCTGTTTTAATCTAATGAAAATAACAACAAAAACAAACAAACACACAAAGGTTTATATACATTATGAAGAAAAACAACCTTCAGTGAATTAGCACATAAAACAGTATTCATTGTTAAAACAACTGGGTTACTTGTCAGTATGCAATATATCAACTAGATAAACATAGGCATAAATAAAGGCGTCTATGATATGTGTCTGGTTATCTGCTGAAAGACTCAACATGAAATAGCTTTCATAACAATTAAAGAACATATATGCGGCAAGAGGTGCACAGTTTGTACCGATTGGGGGTATCAATAAAGTGTCTGTACATTGAACTAGTAGGCCTATAACTGAGAATATCTAATAGGAAGGTAAATACTTCACAAACTTCTTGTCAGACTTGCCTAAACTGCCGTTAGTACAACTTGCTTTTTTTTAATACTGTTGTTTATAAGGCACGGTGGAATTGTAAGTCAAACTTGACGTTCATGTATTGCAAATGTTATCAAGTAAGTGCAAACGCCTTGGTAAATCCATATTTGACCTATTGCACCTTTAGTAATATCTAGACATACATAATTACACATTTTATTGCGATGGTCAAGATGACTGATAAGACAATCATTCCGTTTACTATTGAATTAACACATGACAATCATAGATATGTAATTGTCATATAATGATCAGCCCTAAGGCAAGAGTGATACAACATTTGGCTAAGACGTGTGTCACATAACACAAGTAACTGTCCAAACGCGAGACAGGCATAGTATTACGTTAATTCTATCCAACCTGATTTAATTTTGAGATTCTGTCAAGAAACCCTTTTATTTCCCCTGCATGGGTATGTGCGAAACGGGGAGCCATCGCCCAGTCACACTGTACAATAAACATGCATTTTACTTCATTATACTGTACTTACACTCTTCCAGAAAACAAAAACTATTGTTACGTTATGACTTAATTAAAATACATTCATGAATTATGCAAGTAGCGAGCTAACATTTTAACGCATTGCATTATTATTATTATTATGGATGTTTTTCTGGAAAGACCACTGAGTTGTATGCAGATGTTGTTATCATTGAATAATTAAATGATTAACAGTAACATGTAGTAAATGTGGATCGTTGGAAATTGTATAGTATGCTTATGCCAGTACATTTCTCTTGTCGCAACGAAATTCAAAATGTTATTAGATAAAACCAACAATTACTACAATTGTACATGTTAATCTTTTAATACAAAAACTTAATCCTCCGTATGTTTCACCTGTTTTAGGTATGCAAAAATCAACAACTTGAAACAGGCAAATCAACAGCTTAAAACGCTTTTAGCTGTCGGCGGGTGGAATGCTGGAAGTCTACCATTTAGTGACATGGTAGCAACGATAGCATCGAGAAAGGATTTTATAAACAGTACTGTGCATTTCCTACGCCACAGAAAATTCGACGGTCTGGATTTGGATTGGGAATATCCTGCTATGCGCGGAGGAAGACCAGAGGACAAGCAGAATCTGGCTGCACTGATCAGTGTAAGAATTTAGTATTAAAATAGAAACAATCAATTATTGAACATAAATATCAAATGACTCTAATATGAGTTGGAAAGAAAACAAAGCGTCGTAAGACATTGTGTAAAAGTGTAAGAGATAAATGATATCATGATATCAGAAGCTATATTTAGAAAGCAGCGTAACAATATGTTTACAATATTTGATACAGTATTTTCGGGGTAGCAAGATTCTTGAATTACTATTTGTTATTTTGTGTAGCATTGTATAAGTGCAGCTGTGACTATAAACTCCACACAACTGATACTCATACATATTACCCATCACCGCGTCATGACGCTCATGCGCACCTTGCCGCTAGCTGCAGTACAACAAAAATCAGTCATTTAGTCTTTGGACTTAGGAACGTAACCCAAGAAATCTATAGTAATTGTGTTTTGTACCCCAACGAAAGATCACAATCGAAGTCAATCATTGAATAAAAGACGATACGACTGATGGCGTATTTAATAAAATATAATATTTACTTGCTGTGTTTGTCTACCTTTTAGGAACTAAGCAAAGCGTTTGAACAGGACTCGTACCAAACCGGACAAGCGAGGCTTTTATTAACAGCCGCAGTTCCAGCTGGGAAATCTAATATAGATGCAGGATATGACATTCCAAAAATTGTAAGGTAAATTCCTATTCAAACAAATCTAAGAGTTATATTAAAATCTAGAACAATTGATTATAAAGAGTATATTAACGAATATATTTAAAAACATCTGAACGTTAAACCATTATCATTAATTCCCGTCTACTATCAGTCCTTACTGTATTAAATGTATGCTGTTGTTTAATTAAAGTAGCTATCCTGCCTAAAAAGCCACATTTTACAATATATGTACACCGTTTCAAAATTTACTGACGACGATATAATAATTATGTATGTACTTTACACATTTTGAGAATACAAAATCTATAGACACAGTATAAACAGCCAGGCCAGACCCCCAAATTGGTTACCAACTCTTAATTCATTTACGCATATTCAATCCCGGGTATTTTAAGAAACCGTGACAAAACTATACTTTTAATCGGCGCATATACATTATTTTATGACCTGAACACCTGGATAGAGTTTTAATAAACGGTTTTGTAGTGTAAATTTGCCTTTATTTGGCGAGATAGTTTCATTTACAAACATGAATTTCTGAATTGCTATTTCTGAACTAAACTACCTTTTCAATTTCGATTTGATTTGTAGGAATCTTGATTTTATTAACATTATGACGTACGACATGCATGGCTCTTGGGAGACCAAGACCGGTCACAACAGTCCACTGTTTGGAAGAGCCGGGGAAAGCTTGGATGACGCCATGTTGAATATGGTAATATATTTTGTACATATATTTACAAGCAAAACATGTGGTCAGTTGTACATTTTACAAGTGTTCTTATTTAAAATAGACTGTCAATGCAACAGAGCCAGCCTGGGGGCAGACTGGATGAAAAATAGATTTTTGTCCGGATACAAACTGAACAATCAAAATGTGCTTCACTTTTACATAAAACGTGCAAATGTACTAAATAGTATTACAAATCGAAGGCTCTGTAATTTCTTGGTGTTAGTAGAGTATTCATTTGAGTGTGTATTACTATCAGTTATTCAATAGAAATGTGCTTTGATCACAAAACAAGGACTGTTCATTGAAAGAACAAAACATAATGATGTGTGCAACAAACATTCGACGAGTTGGAGAGTTTTTCAGGCCAAATTATTGCATAAACACTTAGTAACACTGTATTAAATCTTTCAGAAAGCAATCTTGACATTTAAACATAAAACAGAAACGCATTATGGTGGTTTTATTTATATTTGGTTTCATTCAGTTCCATTTTTAAAAGTACAGTTTCTAAAAAGAACTCCCATTGTGCCCATATTCGATACAAAATTTACACTCGCGGAAGAAACGTTTGCGTAAAGTAAAACATATGTATGTCCATTCGCAATACACGCATTGCGGACAGGAAACACGTAATCGTAATGTTCAACTAATCAGCCAAAATTGTAATTTCAGCTTTTGAACGTTGTTGCAGTTGTGTGGAGGAAGGCACGGACGATAACTCTACGTCACGTGACGGGACTACTTTTGACCCTGTTCTAACGTTAACAACCCACTTGTGATATTGGTATTCGTTGATTTGTCTTTGTCTGTTTCAGGACTGGGCGGTTAATTACTGGACAACACAAGGGGCTCCAAAACACAAGCTCATTGTTGGTTTAGGATTGTATGGACGAAGCTTTCAGCTCGCCAATGCAGCCGATAATGGAATGGGTGCTGCAACAATTGGGGCAGGCCGTGCTGGTAAATACACGAGAGAGACGGGATTTATGGCGTATTACGAGGTAAGTATTACACTGTTAGAGAGCGTATATAGGGCTGTTTAATATTTTTTTGTAATTGAATAATTCGATTAAAACATAATACAGAGAAGAGAAAAACATATGTCCTTTAACATGCATGTATACTACATGTAAGTTTACAAGAACACGTAACACATTAACGCGAAATCATACTTGTCCTAACAATATGCAGCGATTCCCGCAAATACGAAAAGGCAGCTCAGTATGGCTTACATTACGAATGTGTCTGCGAATAGCTTACCCATGGTTTTTTAAACCAACAGCTTTATAATGTTTCAGCGTGTATTTAAGCATTCTCAGTTATAGCGACCGTAATCCTTTTTACTATTTGATCATTTAATCTGATAATTTAGTATCCACTTATTATTAGTGTAGTTATATGTGTTTGGGCCACACGCACGAACAACTGACAGGCAATGTACGTGCTTTAACATGAATATTTAATCTACAATATTACTCTTGGTATCTAATTGCGTAATAACAACTTTCTATCAGATACGATACTCGTCTTCACAGTATACAGCTATTCCCATAATTACAAATCGGCAACTCGGTATGGCTTACATTACGAATACGTCAATGGGTACCTTCCCCTTGCTTACTTTAACCTACTCATTCATAACTTTTTCAAAAATCAATAATGTAGTCTATCTAACAATGCGATCATTTAATATCCCTTAATTCAGTCATGTTTAATGTTGATATATGTTTTGTCGGCACTCACACTCAGACGGACAACGTAAGCGCTTTACCATGAGTATTTGATTTACAAAATTGGACTTGGTTACTAAGTTTCGCAGTCGATAAGGTACTCGTATTCATAACCTAATACACATGTTTGTAACGAAACCTTACATTACAAACACGTCATTATGTAACTTAGCCTTGCTTGATGGATAGCTTTACGAAAAGTAATTAAGCAATCCGAGTTTAATTACTGTTTGACAAATTAACATCCAGTGATACGTTATTGGTACATGTACCGTTATGATGGATGTTGCTGTACTGCACAGGAATGCACAGACAGACGTACGTTCTTTTACACGACACAAATGCACGGGTATACTTGTATTCATAACCTAATACACATGTTTGTAACGGAACCTTACATTACAAACACGTCATTATGTAACTTAGCCTTGCTTGATGGATAGCTTTACGAAAAGTAATTAAGCAATCCGAGTTTAATTACTGTTTGACAAATTAACATCCAGTGATACGTTATTGGTACATGTACCGTTATGATGGATGTTGCTGTACTGCACAGGAATGCACAGACAGACGGACGTTCTTTTACACGACACAAATGCACGGGTATATAAATGAAAATCTGTCGTAGTAAACGCGATACTTGTCTTTACAATAAACACCGTCGGTCCAATAAACAAGTACGAAACGACAATTCCGTATGGCTTACATCACTAATGCGTCAATGGGTAGCTTACCCCTGCCTTATTTTGGCATTTCGATCATATACCACTAGACCATTATAGACTTTTGGCCTACAACTCCTATTCCTTTATCAGGCATGGCAGTAAAGATATTGTACATTTTGAAAATATTCTCTCAGTACAATTGTATCCATAAAAATGCAAATTTTAGTCAAAATATTCTAAATAAACATGTTTTATGTTGGAAATATATTTTTGTGATGTTTCATGGGGATTTGTTATAATTTGAGTAATTTATTCCAATCAGAATCTACCTTAAAATCTGACTATATGCCACCTAATAGACCTATATTTTTTTCAACCAATTAGAAGGCCCAAATCAATAGTGATATATATTGTTTTGTTATACGATAACACACATGCTCAATACACGAAAGAAATTGTTTTATTTGACACGTGTCATGAAACACGTAAGATTATATTAGATATGAACAGCAGATAGATGGTTAGAAAAATGTAGTTTAAAGCTACTATATCTGTATTTACGGCTAGTGGGTGTGTATCTAAATCAACTGGGAGTGTTTTATTACTATACTTTAACAATTGGCTAACCCTGTCTGTTGATCAATATAATTACTTTTATTGATATAATATTAACATTGTAGACTTTATCATCTGTTCATTTTTGTGGTGTTCTATACGGATGCGTACATCGAAAGAAACACTCCGAAATCTAGATTACAAAATCCAACATTTTTAGAATAGTATAGTAGACTGACGCTGACCTTTACTGTGTATGTTTTGTTGAAATAACATTGACAAATAACCAGACCATTATCAACAATATATAGTTAAAATGAAAAAGGAAATTATCAGTCGACTGTGTGGCCTAATGGTAAGGTATGCGGACTGTCAATTCCGAAGTCTCGAGTTCGAATCCCAAGTTGAGCGAATTAGTTTTTAATGATTAGGACACGCTTTTTATATCGATCTTATTAGAAAGACGGATTAAAAAGGATGTCCGGGTATAAGTTTCTCAAAGTATATATAGGTTTACCGCGACGTTTCACAAACTTGAATTTGGTAGCAAGAAAGAGTAAAACACCTCCCGTTTCCTTTAGGTACACGCCCACTAGCCTTATATACAGCTATGGTATCTTTAAAGATAGACGAAACAAAACGATGCTATAATACGAATAACATAGAAAAAACACACACAAAAAACCGTTACACGGGCTTTATTCAATAAATGTGGTCTTAGCTTGATCTTAGACCGTTCCAAGGCGGTACCCATGTTGTCAACCCGTATATGTTTGTGATGTGCTTTTTTACTGAATGTGTTTGTGATGTACTTTTTGAATCACCGTTGCATCGTAATACTTGTTGGAGTGACTGTATTCTGTGAATGCTACTCTTCCAGTTGGATTTATAATCTTTTCTTGGCTTACCCTTGCTTACTAAAATCATTTTCAGATGTCTTGGAAGAAACAATATAATTCAGGCGCACACATGTATTCGTTCGCTCTTCTTTGAGCGATGGGTCATTTTTGGTATGAAAATATGAAATTAATCGAACTAAATTATATTTTAATAGTACGTTCTTATTTAATAATGAATCATTAGTATGAACACTTTTTTACAAACATATGTTGCCACCTGTCACAAGATACAATCCAAAACAGAAAACTGGATAGGTATCGTAAGTCGGCATTTGTTAACAGTTTGATGAAGAAATACGACACATTGCAAACACGTTACAGTTCCTTACATGCATCAGTTAGCGGGTATCGTATTATGTAGCACAAGGTTTGTGTTATCAACGTAGGTTGTGTGATTATAATAATTTAAATGACATGTTCACTGATTTAGGTTTGCGAGGAAATAAAGACTGGAGCAACTCGTGTCCTGCATGCGGAGCACAAATCTCCATATATTGTGAAAGGTGACCAATGGGTGGGATATGACGACGAAGAAAGCGTCATATCAAAGGTGAGTAATTGGGAAATACAGTTCGACTGCTTCTATGATATCTCGTGAAAATATACAGTAGGGGAGCAACTGAATCAGTTATCGCCCCTCGCTTCGACATTTTAAAAGGCGGGTCTACATTTATCACACAATAAAGCTTCTAAAAAAAAGAGTCGGTACAGCCGAAAATCACGAAACTTAAAGCGGAAATGAAATTTCATGATCAAAAATTGTCACAATCTTCCAAATTATGTGTTTTAAAAAATCCAAAATGGCGGACATTTAATATTTTTTTTGACGTTGCCGAAAGATGACGTACTACTTTTCGTTGCCATGCGTCACCAAATATTTGATAGATGTAGGAAAATATCAAGGCTGCTCCCCTACTGATAGAGCTTTTCTTGACAATTTGGAATTTGACAAGTTAATGGAAACTGTAGCACAGATGAAGTAGTTCTTTAGATAAACAAATGTAATGAATGTGTAATGTTAACAACCTCAACTCGACTACAGTCTCTATAAAAATATGGTGTTTAACAATGAATTTAAAGGGCGTTTTTCTGTTTGTATATATTTACAACATTTAAACAATTATCAATGAAACCATATATGTCAATGATTTAAATTTGAGTAATGACTATAGCAACACTACAATAATAACAGAGGTGAAACAAATGGTTGTACCTGGTTGTTTGGGTAGAGTTATCAGTTGAGAATACATCACTGATATCCCTCATTAAGTACATAGAGTTTATTTGTACTACAAGCCTGTAACTCATTTTTGGAGAGCTTGACATCACCAATGATTTGTAAATAGAGGATCTTTTATGAGTACTCATTCATTATTGAATTTATTAGACGAGTTGGCAAAATGATATAATGCGAGGCTCTTGCAGAGCATTATAGCATTTTTGCTAACGAACTCATAATGAATTATAACCAATGTTAGATTCTATTTATCACATAACTCACATATCGACTTTTAGTGCAATTTGCCTGTCGCTTTAACATGCGAAACCGACATAAACCGTGGGGATTGGATCATAGTCATTATCGATTCATTTTGACAGCGCGTACTTATTTGCATAGTGATATAACTAGTTGTATAATGAAAATATAGAATGATGTTATTCCACTCCCACGTCATAAGTTATTTGATAAACCACTTTAGCCGTACAATACATTGTATTGTATCCAATCCAAGCTAGTTTAGACTGTAAACAAGTTTTCATAATAAGTCGACATGTTGACGTTCTTGTCGATGGTGATTTACATTGTACCTTTCCAATGGTTGAAATTGGCTTACATGCTTATACATATTTTTAGGTGTAATGGAAATGGGATGCGATCTCAGTGGCAAATATGTCAGATCCTAGTATCAAAGCATGAATGAGTGGTGTTTTACCAAGTTAAACACGCATGTTTTCTTTTAATACAGATGCAAATAAAGTAACAAATCGTGTCCAGTAATCAACTTGTTTTCTCTTTATTCTT
This sequence comes from Cyrtodaria siliqua, assembly GCA_037043455.1. Classification (NCBI taxonomy): domain Eukaryota; kingdom Metazoa; phylum Mollusca; class Bivalvia; order Adapedonta; family Hiatellidae; genus Cyrtodaria; species Cyrtodaria siliqua. Next base: position 103,798 of record JAWPHD010009185.1, read on the forward strand.
AGGTGCAATGGGTGAAACAAAACGGTTACGGCGGAGTTATGATATGGTCGTTAGCGCTGGATGACTTTTCTGGCACTTTTTGCAACAGGGGACCATATCCACTGTTGACAGCTATTAACCGAGAACTAGGCGTGGTATTCGCAAATGGTGTAGCCAATACATTACAAAGTACAGGCCCTTCTGCCCCTTTGTCAGAACGTGTACCTTCTGTAATTGCTGCCCCCGTGAACAATGCTACTGCAGTGCCAATTCAACCAACTGCTACACTAGTGGAAATAAATCCAAGAGTTTTGACAAATTTTCCATCACATATTTCGGCGATTCCTTCTGCGGTCGTACCAAATACACGTCCTGTCGGAACAGGAGTTGCGCCAATAACATCAGCGTTCAACATGGCTTCTATTGAACCAGTAACTTCAAACACGGACGTTCATTTGCATAGCGCCGGCACATCATCAGGTGTTATCTCAAACAATGGTGCATCTAGACGAACAATAACACCGACAAACGTAGCCTCTGACTCAAATCAGGTAATAGCTGCAAACTTTCACGCACATAATAACATTGCACCTGACCTACGTCTCTCAGTTCCTGGTTCCTCTATCAGCAATATTGCACGTGATATTGTACCAGCAGAGGTCGCGACTAACAACTTTGTAATCGAGCCAATGGCAGTTTCAGCCAATGTTGCTTCTAACAATATATTGCATGATTTAGGAAGTGCACACCCTAAAACTGACATGATCAATTCTCCACCTGATTCGTTACTTATGAATGTACCGCCCGAAGTTCTTCAACGCCTTTTAGCAAATTTAACGCACGCTGATCCAAACACGCCTATTTCAATCGGAATACCACATGCCGGGCATCATGATCATCATCCTCCACATATGCCTTTGAATACCCACAGTCAGGGCCACCATGAGCCTGCTGTGCAAATTGACGTTGGAGCAGGCATGCATCATTTACATGATCATAACATGCTTCCTAACGTACATGATGCGCATCATCACTTATCTGCAGATGCGGGGAATATAATGCCAGGGAACATTGCTGTTGCAGAACAACACGTTATACCCGCAGTACACCCCGTTGCACATCCCGTTACACACCCTGTTAAACATACCAGTGCACATACTGCGCCAGTAATACCAGTTGCAAATAACGGTGGTTTTGATATTGCCGGATTGGAAAGCATTGTTAATATCCCAGCTGCAATAGTACGAAGAATGTCAAAGCCAAATCCAAATTTGAACTTTTCATTTTCTTCCAGCTCGAGTAGTAACAGCAACTCGTCGTCATCGTCTTCTAACTCGTCATCATCAAGTAGAAATATAAATATAGGCTCGCCACAGCGAGGTGGTAGAACAACAGGACGGAACAACACGGACATACTGTCTTCATTAAAGGGTTCTGAAATGTCACCTAGGCGGATAACACCATTAGACAATCCCTTAATTTCAGTCATTGATAACAGTCAGCTGCACCAGGGTGTTGATATTCCTTCAGGATCTGTGACGGCGACTGTTATACCTATATCATCAATGAACAGTTTGTCTGACATTTTAGCAAATTATACCGACGTGCCGATGGGCAGATCCATTCTTATTCCAGACGAAACTAATTTTCTCAGTCCCGATGTAGTGTTGAGGGAACTATCTTTAACAAATGTTTTAGCAAATAATGCAAGGACTAGTATAACACCTCGTGCCACCCAGCGACAACGAGTTCCCTCACGACGTGCTAACAGTCGAATACGCAATTCCCCACAACTCTCGAACAATCGTATACGCAGTAACACACAACTCTCTAGCAATCGTATACGCAATAACCCACAATTCTCGAACAATCGTATACGTAATAACCCACAATTCTCGAACAATCGTATACGCAATAACCCACAACTCATTTCGAGAGATGGAAATGAACAAAGGTTCAGAGCATCGAATGCAAGGCAACCAGCTGATCAAAGAACGCGTATTAATCCGAGACGGTTTCTCCCAACCAACGATGTGAGGAGTACACAACGTGTTAATCAGTCCCAGCGTAGAACAACCGTAACACCTACAGATAGAGGAAGGCAATCTGATTTAAATAATTTAGCTTTGAGAGGACGCCAAAGCAATGCACAAGTGAATCCTATACTGTTAAATAGACAAAGAATAACTCAGTTTAGACCAAACATTCAAAGGGGTAGAGAAACCAACACTAGGCGCGTCGGCACTAGACGTGTCTCGCCTAATTTTAATACAGTGCTTAGGAACAGACAAAATCAAGTTGGTGCGCGTGTTTTACAATCCCAGGGTAGAAACAGACGACCGCGAATAATGATGGTTGGAGGTGCTTTGTCCCCTGAACAGTCGACAACAATACGGCGCACAGTGAATAATAATTTTAGACGCATGCCTACCAACACATTTTAAGCATCCGCAGCAATTGCATCTTACGAATCAGTGTGCATGTTGTGTTACACTTGGACTATATAAGTTCAATACTATTTATCTTCGGGATATATTTCCATCCACTTTCGACGTTTTTTATGCTGTTTTTTAATTTTGAATTTTTCAGTCTAACCCAAAGTTAAATCGCTAAGCCGAATTTTCCGTTAGCAAATTCCGCCACCCTGAATTTGGGCGGAAGCAAAATGTGGTAATTCATCGTTTCTTATTGAATGTTTATCAAATAATGCATATATAGTGAAAGAGGAACACACAACTGACTGAACTGCCACCTACTTTTCATTAAAACAATCCAATTAGTAGATTAATTACACGCACAAACTTTTCTCCATTGATCTGCCATAGAACGTGAAATTGAAATGGCCGCCAGAGTGTTTGCGTTGAATCTATGGGAAATGAAACCACTAACTATTCGTACTCATTCGTACTACATCTGTTCGTACCCATATCGTTA